>DWTO01003521.1:0-12488 GCA_018244755.1 Jemadia pseudognetus | reverse complement strand
ATGTACCGTGTATAGATTACATATGCATTTAGTAAAAAGCGGTTATTTTAATGTTACAAACAGACACTCCAATTTTTTTTATGTGTTAAGATGTATTACAAGTATTTCACTTTACAGTTCAGACATAACAAAGAAATATAATAGGTCCTTATGTAAATTAAAGAACTTAACAAACAAAGTTTACATTTTGTGACATTCGTATAATAATCATGACTTATCAGTTTAATAATACTGACCATTTTAATAATGTTACTATGTATATTAATATACATATTCAAATAATTAACAGAACCCATTGACAATAAACAAGAGTTGGATCTGATTCAATATGCAACCTCAAACAAATCGTTTTTTATTTGAATTTGACTAAACGTATATTTTTAAAATTCACAACATCTTTTGGCGCACAATTGTTCGGAATTTTTTGAGTTAAATTTGGTGACTTGCAAAGATATGTATATACAAGTATAAAAAGTGATACATTTATGTTAATTATTAAAGTTTAATGTTACGACTTTGATTTTTATGACGCAGATACGTAGTTAGAGATATCTTTTACTATTTATGAGTAATTGGCTTAGCAATAATTAGTGCCATTTTTACGTCAGGTTGTATTGTTAACAATATTTTAGACATACACATTCGATACCTTCTCGTAAATGCTAATTTTCTCTTTTCTCCTACATTTTTCATATCTGTCAAATAGGAAGGAGTGAAGGCAACTGTAATAAGTCTTTATGACATTCCACGTTGTCTTGTGTCACTTGTAAAATAGACGTCATAATGCAAAATTCTACTGAATAATATTCATTCGTGTGCAAAGGAGTCAGGTGCTATACAGAGCGCAGCAAGGTTCCTGTTAAATTATTTAGTCGCATTCTTCATTCTTCTGATGGCCTACATTCAGTAGTAAGTGTCACAATAAAGATCCAATTTAATATATATTTTCGAAAAAATGTGATTTGACTGCCTGAAATATAATTAATGTAAAAATTTGTATAATTTTTGTTATGTATAATACCGGCAGGCAACGATCACAAGTGGCAGCTGCCGCCCGTGCATATATTGAACCAACCTCGGTAAAGAATCTAACAATAGGATTGTTACTGCAGTATTAATTGCAGTATTTAAAAAAAACGATTATTTACTTAGTATTAATTGATAACGAAATTATAAGGATGAGCCTCTTTGACAACGTTGAAAAATTATGTACATTAGTGCGAGTGCAGTCGTATTATTCAGTGTGTCCTATTGGGCTTTGATTACAGATACGTCGCTTCTCCTAAGATCTGCTACAGTAGCCTCTGGTCTACATGAACACCTGCATACATTACGGCCCAATCACACTCGTTAAACGAATATACAAATAACTTTAATAGTAATAATATCTTGAAGTTAGAAACAACAGGTGTCGTGATGGTGCAGGTCAGTTTCTATGAATTTATACTTCTTTCTACATTAATTATGTAATAGCATATTTCAATGATATAAACAACTTCTAACTCACTGTATTTGTTTCGCATGTCAAAGAGGGTCTTGGTCTTTGACACCAACAGACGTAATTTATGCCCGGTCCCGTTTTCCCATCACACACATCGCATTAACAGTCCGTATAACTCTCTCGGGAATGGAACAGGGATATGTATTCTTTTTCCTCCCTAATACTGACTGTTGCTTCGTGACAACTGGATCATTTAAAGGTTGATCTTGTACCATATCATTACTCCAATGACATCTGAGGTCTTGTCGAACACATAACGCTCGGGTTTCTCAGATGCTCAAGTTTTCACTACGTTTCCAAGTGAACGAAGATTTGAAGAATTTTAATGGTTTCAGCCACTATATCTAGCAACTCCACGTGTTTCTGGATCTGCCAATATCCATTCTTTCATTTGATTGGATCTAAAATCCTGCCTTTATTTTGAATTTCAAAACAAATAGGCTCATTTTCTTCTTGTAGATTTAGAGTCCAGGATTCACGATCATTCTTCATGATTGGTCTTGAATCAGCATTTTATATCCGATATTCTTGGACAAGAAGATAAACGTGAAGTTCTACTAAGAATCTCAATATGGTCTGGATCCGGGATTTATGTATATCTCTTCATCCCTACCATTGATATCAGTTACGAAACATAATTTAGTAAAGGATCAAACTAAATATAAATTCGTTTTAATACTTGTTGATGGACAAATTCCATTGACAAATTTTATAAAAGTTCTAAACTGGAATACTCAGCGCTAAAACTTTCGAAGAGCGAAATCGGCAATTTTCATCGGAACTGCAGCGGCCGGATCGGAAGTTTTTTCATTAGTGGGCTAGCGCGGATTAGTGGATCTCTTTGGGCTACTATTTGATCACGATTCAGTTGAATTGAATTCGTACAAGCAAATGCTAACTACGCCGATTTAAAAGCGCGAGCGTTAATAAAAAACGAGGTGACTGATTTTAAATTCGACTTTTATATTATGTCAAACTGACTTTTTCAGAGAATTTTGCGATCAGATAAGCATGATTCATGGAATAAACACATTGAAATGTACCAAGTGCAGTAAACGTGTTTAAAAATATGTAGGAATTAACTTCATACTTGAATCTATGTACCAGCATAGCTTAGACTGGACTGACTGGTTACGTTGTTTGAAAGCGATGTGATACATTGTGATATATTGCGAGAATGGTTACCACCATATAAATGTTATTTTAAAAAAGAGAAACATATATTGCTCATAAAAGTAATTATCAAATTTAATATAACAGTACTTGTAAGCTTAATTTAAAAAATTCTTAAATTAAAAATCTGGATACGGACATTAAGTTATCAGCGAGGGATAAAAGTGTATAACCATAATCATGCAGGTAAGATATTTTACTATATTAAAGGTAAAGTACAAAGCGCTTGGGGAATATTGAATCACAGAAACAAATTTCTGTTTCTGTCTTTACCTTCACATCAAAACAGGAGTAAAACTGGAAATGATTCATAATTGCACTTTATATCACAAAAACATCCCGAAAACAATCTACGCGCAATACTAAAAAACTGGCGGGTATTTTCTTATTATAAATCCGTGATTTACAATAGCCATTATTAAATATTCTTTTTGAACAAAACTAAAAATATGTGAGCGCTGCAGAAGGAAAAGTTTCGAGATCAAAGTTGAATTACTTTTATATTGCCAAGAACTGATCATAAAAAGTTAAGATGAAACGTAGCAGATCTGAGAAACGGTACAAGTAGATCAGCTTTGTACCGAAGTAGAAATAAGTGTAAGAGAAACATTTTTTTATTGAAGAATATTTATTATTCAAAGATTGTTTTGCCATTACGCATGACTTATCGTACAAACTATGGATTCATTAATTCCAATAATACATGTTATCGGTTGGTTTGTTTAAGTTTAAGAGGTAGGCAGAGGAGGTAGGTACAATCCTACGTTTTACCGGTTACGTTTATGTCCCACTATGGAATAGTTGGTGAGTTTGTTGTTATTAAAAAAAATACACCGAGTCCTATCGAGACTCCGAGCCACTAGGTACCTATTAGCCATCCCTCGGGTGTTGCGAATGTACATAGGCGACGGTGACCACTTACGATCAGGTGGCCCATATGCCTGCTTGTCAGGCTGAATATAAAAAAAAATACTATGCAAACTAATAAAAATCCTTTAGTGCCCGATACGGGATTTAAACGTAGAACCTCTCAATCGACAGTCGCACTAGCAACCAATACGACCAACGAGATAGTTAAGCTTAATTTTATAATATTGATTTTATTACTGTTTTGATAATATTGTCTTACAATAAAATAAATCAGTGTATATATTTCCAGGTGCATATAATATTTGTCTCATAAATCATGCACGGTAAATTTTTTCCGCTAGTCATAGCCGTCGTTACTAGATTAGGATATGATATTTACTTGTGATTGAATTTATTCCATGCCGATTACTCTGCGTTACTGTCATACATATTAGTATACTGTGGTATGCTACTGATATCGTGCACCCAACAATAAATGAACTAAATATAGTTATGGAAAATTAGTAATAGTCCTTCTGATGGGTTATAATGATAAGATTAAGGAGTTTTCATGTTTTCAGTAACAAAAGTTACTTGTTGTCAAGAAAAATGCTTACCCTGCCGTTTTGTGTTCGATTAGGCTGTAATTATATCCTTCCGATTACATCTTTTATCTACAAAGGAACGTAACAATATAAAATGCTATTTATCCGGCTTGACCTCGATTAAAAAAATTTAATAATACCTTAAAGTTTAACTTGAATCTTAATTAACTTAGCCATTTTATTTCCTCGATGAGAAAAAGAAATATGACACATTAATACTGCTAAATATTTTATTAGCATTTTTAGTTAAGTATCGTGTTACGTAATATGTACTTGAATGCTTACATAATACTTTAATTACACGTTTAATTTCTAGTGATATGGGTGGCTAGTAAATGGAAGCGTAGGCGGTAATAGCGGCGAAATCTTTAGCTGTCGGAAGTGTGTGGGAGGGAAGTGTATTGGGTGTTGAAGTGTATGTATGTACATAGGTATATGTACAAATACATAATAATATGTTACAAGGACGTAAAAAGATAGTTAAGTTGGAATAAAATGTATATAAGTGTGTTACATTATCTAAAAGATCCATGGGGAAATAAAATGTGTCTCCGCGTCTATGTTATCAGGTCTTTACTACGGGACGTTTCTCTTTACTGTCTTCGCTGTTGACAGACACCGGTTTCTCATTTGATTTTCCCTTGCGACTTGGACAGTCTGTACGCAGAAGTGTCAGAAGAAAACTTTAGAAGAAAGTATATTCACGGGGATGTTTTCATAAACTAGTTACTATGAGCGTTGATTGGTCCACGTTTGCTCGTGTTTATCTAGTCAAATGAAATATGTCTGTAATAATAAATTTCAACATTTGTTTACATAGCCGCAGTGAATCACAATAGGTAAAAATATTTTCATGGCGTTCAGAAGTAGGTTAACGGGCTTACGGGATGTGCGTGATTTGCTGTAAAATCGATAGAGCTATAAATCGTAGCGTTTTTCAAAAAGAAACTATCATGTTGTTAAGTTTGCTCCAGTTATTTTATGATCGATTCATGATTATTTGTGGGGACGATTATATAAAAGTATTGTTTGTTTTTTTAATCATAAGATAAGTTAATAAAAGTATTTTGTTTGTTTTTTAAATCTCTTAATCTTTTCTGATCTACAAATACGAAAGATATCAAATATAGATTTTTAATATATCACAAATATGAAGTTTTATTTATTTATATAAACACTTATACGTCTTGTTACGTACGTGTTTAGATTGAAGATATATATTTAACTATATTTTTCAAAACTTAATTCTAGACGCGCCTCCATTCACGCTAGGTATTTTGTAATATTTTATGTTAAAATGTTTTCATCAAATGCTATTTGAACACTTTAATAAGCAATATGTTGCTTACGTGCATATATACAATTAGATTTGAGAAACTTCGGAGCGCTTCTGAATTGCTGAGCAAGGCTTTTAATTAAATATTCTTAAAAAATCATTGTAACAATCTTTAACGACTTTTAGCAAGCTACGGAATTCTTAACTATAAAAGTTTTCCAATCATGAAAATTTTATAAGCGGTCGTCGATTCTATAAACAACATTTTCAACGGTTAATATGGTCAAATTAGTTTAAAACCATCTTTTCTGTTAGGAACCCGAATGTGGCGCCAAAATACAAGGCGGAATACTGCACGTTTAGCAACAAGCACTAAAAACTATGCGGGTGCACAGATATTAAAATTTCCCAACTATTTTTATTGGGAAATTTAACTCCAAATTTGCTGAAATTGTCCAGAATTGTTCGGAATTTGTAACATGTGTTTCACATGTTCTCTAGAAAATGTTATTAGATTTTCCTAGCATCTGAAAGTCCACTCTCTTCTTTCACACGAACAGTTAATGATTATCATGACATAAAACATAACATCACGCCTGTAATCGCTAAAGGGGTGGGCAGAAGAGTGTTTCACCAGGTAGTCGTGTTCGTTGCAAGCAAGACTGCCGGATAGCTCGGAGTATGAAAACTTGCCCGGTGTGTGGCAATAGACTCACCATCTAAACTTAAACTAAAAATAAATTTCATATAGCTATGTACTTAAATTAATTATTTATAACTAATGTTGTAACTAAAAATACATTTCATATACCTATGTACTTCAATTAAATTACAATTTTCACAATTAATAAAGTCATAATCAGACATTAAAGAAACTACCGCGTTCGTCAAAGCTGAAATTACAATATAAAACTTATTGCTTCTCCTCATTGGAGCGCTTTAATAAAGGTTAGAATTTTATCCTGCGTAGTTTTTTTAGCTGTTGGTGTTAGAAATGGTTTGAAAAGACCCGCAACCCATCGCCGCTGTTGTGCGGTAGAAATTAATGTCAGTGTACCTACTGATAAAATCGAAGAGATTAACTAATTTCTACCTTTCCCAAAGTTAAAAGTGAAATGGCAGTCTCATGAAAAAATATGTATGCGTTATTCTATTCTAATAAAATGATGGATACTTAATTTTTCTGACTTTTATTTGACAGAGACACTGACTTTTTGAAGTATAGCTTAGTTTTCATTTTGAATTCCAAACCATAAACATGTCATTTGGTAAATACCAAGCCAATTTCGATGAAAATGTGGCATAGGTGTATAAAATGTACGTATATAACTAGATTATACATACTAGATATCATTAAATAAATTTCAATATGAGTAATAAGAAAATTAGAATGAGATCATCCTCCACCGAATAGGTTATTTAAACCTATTCGGTGCTGCCGAATGTAAAATTCTGAATCTAACCAATACTTTGATAAATGATAATTTAACTCATCCGTTATAAGACAAATTCATAGGTTTATCAGCGTGACGCAACTGACCCAGTAATTGGCGATGCAAAGGGTCGACGGGTAAAATAACTTCATTAAGAGGCTTCGTTAGGGATAGAAAATTGATGACTAATTACTAAGTAAATGCCGACGAGAATAGTTGACGGGTCAGTATGGCAAGGGGTGACTTGTTACGTGCGTTTACTTAACAGGGTGAGACCGTTAATTAACTCCTGTCATTTCGTTAAATATTTGACAGGATACTATGGGTGATGAATGAGTATGCTATCTATTGCTGTAATATAACGTGTCGCTGATACTAGCTGCGAGCTTAGCCGATGAATAGCGTTAGAACAAGTCCTACTCCAAAATTTTCTAAGATTATCATAATACATTCTATGTTATTTTCTACAATTCAGTGAAAGCTTTTATATAAATAATGATTGAAATAAATGTTAAAAAAGCTTAAAACTCACAGTGAAACAGTTTAGATATTACGAGTACTATCACAAAAACGACTGAGGTGTTTATATTTTTCTCTAGAAATTATTATTATTCTCCTATTTTATCAAGGATCTTGCTTTGCATAATTTTGTTTTCATTTAGAATCACAAATGGTAGAAAAATGTGTATTTACGGATTGCGTTAGATTCTAAAAATGAAATCCGTATTTCTCGCTCCCTGTGGAATGAGTTCTGGTATCTTTAAACGTAACATTACGCCTGTAGTCTGAAACAGGTAGGCAGAAGAGTATAGTCACTTCCAAGTCCCATCAGTTACGATTACGTCCCAGTAATGGATAGAGAATCATTAGCATACAAGGGGCAGATTTCAACACTCCGAGCCCCTACTAGAAATGTCAAGTAGAAAGTCTAAGTTACAAAATTCAATAGTACCCGATCCGGGATTTAAGCTCACAACCTTTCGATAAGTAGTCCCTCGTTCGAACTACCAATCTAAAATGAAAAGCAGATATTTAATTTTAGATTCAACATTAATTTAAAATTCAGCTAGGTTCATAACATTTAACTAGTAAATTTTTCAGCTGAAATGAGATTTGTGACAACCGTCGAAACAAAAATTGAATTATTAGGTACATGCTCTTAATGTTGTTAATATAGCAGCAGCCGATATGATCATTTTAGTTGAGCGATGAAATTAACTAGAAAAGATGAGATGCAAATTAATCTCGGCTGAGTTTCTAAAAACAGACTTCTTGATAATAGTTGTCTGAATACCGAAAAGAGTGCCCGCTTACAATCAAAATCTGGTATAAGTCAAACCGTTTATCATTAAAGCCAAAAAACACAAAGAAATCAAAAAATGATTTCGGCGACTTTTTAAAAGTTAGTTTCTCACGTATTCTGAGCTTTTGATGGATAGTTCGATGTCAGAATTTTCAATGAGCATAAGATCAAAGTGTCGTAACTTAGCTATATGGAGAGTCGCGCACAAAGTTTGCGCTAAGTTTTAAAAATGATACTATAGAGGCGAGAAATCGGGATATTATGTGAAGCAGGTGTTCCGTAATATCCTATGAGTAAGATAGAAGAATTTTAATGTGGTTAAACTCTGTTTTTCTCTTTTTAATAGTGTTATTATATCAGTGTTTTGCTGGTTTATTAGAAAAGACATGACTTAGATAATATTCTTTACTCGATTCTAATGCATAAAACGTAGCATCACGCCCCTAATCCCCAATGAGGTAGGCAGCGGCGTGTGGTACACTCCCACTGTCTGCCACGTTTCATCAGTTACGTTTACGGCATATTCTAGTTGAATTTCCTAGTTGTAGCTAGGAGTCGGGACTTATGCAGTGTATCATTCTTCTCCACTTACCTGTTAGGCGTGATGTTGCATTAAGTTTACGTTTATTTACTTAACTACTTTTAGTAATTTTTCTTTACTGGAATAAAACCAGAATTCACTTGAGCTTATGTAAATATTTCCTATTTCTGTTATAAACTGAAAGAGTGCCATTTTCATGAATAGAGAAACATCATCGTCACATAATTTTTATTATAGGTACATAATCTGAAAATATTGTGTATCGAAATCGCAAAGGCATAGATATTGAATCAGTTACCAAAACAAAAATCTGACGACGTTCATTTATAAACCCCCCCAATTCTCCACAATTCACGCTGCCCCACCTAGAACGGGATCGTTAGGAAGCATTTACAGGAGCAAAACTCGTGAACGCGGAACCTGAAAATACCGGTTCTGTCTAATTTATTCACAACTTTGCGCCACCAATATGTACACGGGAACGTTCTTGCGACATAAACAGCTCTTTTATTTATTTTAGCTCTTCATTTTATTTTCAAACGCTTGGACCGGAAGAGTAAATCCACAAATTAGCATCGAATTTTTTAGTATCTTTAAATGCCCACGATATTCGGAGGTATACGGCGAGTTCATAGATTTTTCATTACATTCGTGAGTGGCCGGATGGACTTAGATGTTACAGATTTACCGGGATGTACATCCGGAGGTGTGGAAAACCTTTCAGAGGTCTAAGGGCGATTTTACATGCATTATTTTTACGAAATAAATCCTATTTGAATATAATGCGGTTATGTATCTGGTTAGCACGTTTTTTTGCTAGGAACTGAAGTATATGAAACAATACAGTACGGTAACATCTATACCGTATACGTAAGATATTAATACACGAAAACTTTCCCTCTAAATTAGTATCGTAAGTTTTTCCTGTTATGGTGGTAGATCAATAATAATTTAATCTGCATAGGGCACAGTTAGCACTTCGACGAGGACCAAAATAACCGTTGGTACTAAAATTTAACGAGCTTCATGTAACCTTGCGTGCTCCGGCATGCACCTTGAGTAAACAGCTTCAGTAATTACTGTCAAATAGAATTTAACAATCTCGGTAAGGCTTCCAAGATAGTTCACCACATGTTTACTAATTAGGGGTAGATAATATACATATAATTAAGAATTTTTGATGTTTTTTGACATATTAATAAATGTGCTAAAATATAGGTACTAAGATTGTCTTTACTTGATAGCTCAGGTACAACCTGTATCCCGACACGGAATCTATTCTTACGCTGCCTTGGTGGGTAAATAACGTTTTTTTAACATCTATTCGATAGCCTAACTTTATAATACATATTGTTTGTATATATCTCCACATACTGCGTTTGCGAATCGCATGAGAAATCAATTTATTATTAGAAAACTTCTGTGTGAAAAGAGCTTTATAATGATCAAAAGCATTCAAGTTTACGTTATTTTACTACTCTGGCCTTAAAGTGATCAATATTTTAGAGCATTATTATTTGTAAGTTACCAAAGCTTTTATCGAAATGGAATGAATATTGGTGAAAAATGTGAATGTTATGAACTGTGAACTGTGAACTGTTTCGGTGGGTTATTTTCAAATACCCTTAAGTTCAGAGGTTTGCCGGTCCAGGCTAGTGTGCTCTCTGGAGCAGATAAACGTGTGTAAACCTACGGATGATCCATTTAAGGAGCGACATTAGTTTGAAGCTCGCTTGTAATATATTAGTATACCAAGTCTGCGAGGACTTAATGCATATTAAAATAAAATTTTCTCGACGGCTCTTTTTTTAATTTTATTAACAATGGTAACGTCACTATTTTTTGTTTGCGATACGCTAATAAACTTAATATTTAATTATGCTACGTCACCGTTCTGGTAGCATTCACAAAAATATCTTTTACCGCGCTTTGTTTTGACTTCTTAAGAGTTTAGATTAAACATGAGATAGCACTACTATTTCCTTTGAGGGATAAAGAGGGGTTCGCATCTGATTAACTTTTAATATAAAATTGTGTGAGGCAAATTAAATGCCTTCCATTGCTGTCGAATTTCATTAAGTCAACGTAATCTACTAGTTGTATATAAAAACTTGGTGAATTGAATATAATAACGATTTGATCTATTTTATAATTATAATTTCGTCAACCTAAACCTTTAAGGAGGTAGATAGTGAATTTATTTATAAACATATAGTGTTTTTATAATTTTTACTAATTAGTATTCCGTGCAAATACTTGAGGGTATTTTTATAGTAAATCTTTGAGAATTTTGCCTATGACAAAGTTTTATATTAGTCCAGTATCAGTTCGCACACAGAGGTTTTCATGCTGGCGATTAACGGAAGTTGTTTCAACTCAGTTTTTTTCTTGGTAAGGCAAACACTAACCGCAGGTTTCATTCCAGTAATGAACTCTGTTCTGTATAAAGCAAATAGGGTCTTCGAATCGATGTAAGAAACTTTCGCCACATGTATAATCTGCTAACTTTACATACACACTTCAAGAAAACTTCAAGTATCAAAAAATATTTGTGTGATGAAGTTGGTTAACTGACGGAGGTTACAGGAGATAAAACTGATATTATCTCCTATATATTTTAATATTTGTATAACTATACGAAGTTTAGACTGCATTGCTCATAATCGCAATTGTTATCCTGAGAAGCTGGGTACTACTACTACCCGGTACTACTACTAAGTACTACCCGGATTTAAGTATTGACTTAAATCCGGGTAGTACTATATTTTCCATCTCTTCATAGATCACAGGCGTAACGTTGCGTTTTTTAATACGAAAATAAAGTTCATTGCATTAAAAGGGGTTATTGATTCTACTCCCTTAAATCGTAGTTTTTATGTTTTTATACTTGTATAAATTAATGAGTTTATTGCAATTTCTAAATTACTGCTATTTTAAATATTACACTACCTGTGTTAAATTAAATTAATACAAATTTGTACTATTGATTTTTTAATGGGAAATGGTACTTAGTGCTTAATACTTTCTCATCCAATACTGTACAGAATACAATACAAAATTCTAGCATGTTATATAATATAGGCCTTAATGTATTTTCTGCGATGTAAATGTAACCCTAGGGCGTTGGGGAGATTTCTTCGCACTATGGATATATGTACATATGTATAATAGTGAGGCACTGCACGAGGGTATAAGCTTTGGCTATATGATATATAATGATAGCTATGACAATGCCCGCCAGCGAACTACAGCGTTAGTGCTCACATCCCATATTTCGGTATCCAACAGTCTGTCACACAGAGCGTGACAAGGGTCTCAACGATTTAATATCCTCGTAGCGTCGTTAGTAATTGTTTATCTAAATACAAAACAATAATTTCATTTAAACAATAAATAATGTAAAAATGAATAATACCATTAAAATGCAAAACAAAAAGTTAGAAAATACAATTTGTTTAAGTAGAAAAAGGTAGAAATACTCATTTTTTGCTGTATATACAATCGTGCATAAAAATATTATGTATTATGTCTATAGTTCTTTAAAAGGGCAAATTGGAGACATAAATATTTGTTAACATAACATTTGATTAAGAACGTATTACTGTAGACAAATGGGAAAAAAATTAACATTATAACGTAACTTTCAGATCCGTTGTTATTGAAGTTCTGTTTGATAGGTTGTCACGGCGACTGTTATATACGAGTATGGTATAATCATATATCAAAAAAAAAATAAGTACATTTTTTAATAAAAATATCTATTATATGTATAAAAAATAATTCAAAGCAAAAATAAAGCACTTTAAT
>DWTO01003520.1:0-12489 GCA_018244755.1 Jemadia pseudognetus | reverse complement strand
GACAGACAGACAGACAGACAGACAGACAGACAGACAGACAGACAGAGTTACTTTCGCATTTATAATATTGGTAAGGAAATGTATATGTATATACATACATATATAACAACGGTTACTTGGACTTCGCAGTAGAGTAGCAAACAAAAGATTTTGTCACATATTACATCAATGTACAATGGTAATGCTAACGAGTGGATTATTTTACGTGGGGCCCGACATTCGATTGTTCCAACCGTCCGCGTTGTCGTCTCCCTGGCCAACAGATGGATCTCTCACAATCAATTTTCGCCTTAATTTTACCGGCCAATATTAAATCGTTAATCGTTAGAAAACATTGTAGAGACCGTCCATGATCGAATTAAATGAAACATTGACCAGTTATTCTTAAATATGTACATACATCTGTCATTAGCTGTTAATTCTAAACGTACTAAATGAATTTCAAGATATTTAAAATAAACGTGAAATCACGCCTGTAACCACCGAGGAGGTAGTCAGAGGAATGTAGTACGCTCCACGTCTCAGCAGTTCCGTTGACGTCCCATCATGGAATAGGTGGTGCGCCTATCGCCATGAACCGGCCACATATCCAGACATACAAGCAGTTTCAAGTTCGCGTAACCCAATAGTACCTACCCCATCCCGGGATCGAACCCAGGGCCTACCTATCAGCAGCCACGCTTACAACTACTTACGACCAAACCAGTAACTATTTAAATTACATCATATACTTGTACGAAATTGTCATCCTCCTGAATCATTGATACTTTCCTTAACCTAGAGAGTCGATAAATTGAAGTTAATAAATTCCAAACTGTATGTTTTAATCAATAAATAAATATATCGGGGCTAATCAACTATAAAGACTGAAATAACGAAGTCATTGTTGATATGTAAAACAGTAACATAATTAAAACTGCTCAAGTTCCGATTTTGAAACTATACTTAAGAAAGATGTCCCAATAATATGAGATGACCACTTTTTAAATCTAAACGTACCCTTAACCCTTCGCTGTCTGAGGACTTGTATCAAAGAAGAAAAGCAAAAGGGTTGACGATTATCATAGTGGCAATGATGATGAAATATAAATAACGTGCATTAATTTTCAGACAGGACCTTCTGAAATGGTACGGCTGGGGCTACAAGGACTCCTATTTCAAATTAGACGACGGTAAAGTAGTTTTCACGGGCGATAGGTGAGTTTACTGTAATGTTTTGCTCATAATAGAGTATCTACGCACATTTTTATGGTAAATGCATGTACCGTTACAAAAATCGCTTTTGACGTCTTTAACTTCACCTGTTAACGCCATTGTCTCATTTTTAGCATCATATCAGACTTTACAGAGGAAAACTAATAGCTAGTTTCACCAAGCGTAGCCGAACACAAAACTTATCCAAATATATAATTCAGCGTATTTAAGCTGTCGTTCCTTGCGTTTTTATATTCTCAATCATGTATTATTAACCTTAAGGAATAGATATGCACATTGGGTAACCGAATGGAACATTAATAGTAAAAGAGGGTAGTTTGTTCAGATGCTACAAGGACATTGAAAAACAAACCGAGCACAAATCCAGACTCCGAGCCACTACTAGAAAATCTAAATTGGAAAAATTCTATAGTGCCCGACCCGGGAATCGAACCCAGGACCTCCTGATCGGCAGTCGCACTTACAACCAACACGACCAACGAGGCAATCAACGTATAAGTCGATTTTGTTAATTAACAGTATTCCAGTTTCACGGTTCACCATTATATTATAAATGGTGAATAATGTGATAAATTCACAATTGTGAAGTCACACAATGGTTTGGATATTTAGTGGAGTTTTTAAAGTAGCAGCGAAGTTAATTAAAGCTTCAATACTGTCTGTTCGCTGTGCGATGTTTTTGATTCTGGGTACATTTAGATTAATTATTCATTTCTCTAGAACTACGTATATTGTTTATTTTATTGATGAATTAAATTAAAGGACGTTAACGTAGCGTGTGCTTCATAACGCCTAATGTGTACTGGCTGTTTGATCTTCGCGTATTGACTAGATAAATCGCGGTCAATAGAAGTATACTTTTTTTGCATTGTGTTCGCGGCAACGTATAATTAAATACAGGTATTTTGATATGACCAGGTAATCAGCAGGTACAACATAACAGCGAAATTAAACATGGTGAAACAAAAAAGAATGATTCACGAGAAAAATATGCACTATACTAAGAGGCTTAAATCGACCAGGATCTATATGTAATGTAGCCTTCACATTACTGGGACTTTGCCATGTAGTAATAGCGGTTTAAATGAACCAGGAAGCTGCGGCTTAAGGGTAATGACGGGCAAGTGGCATATATGTATGATGTGCTTATGTATGTCCGTCATCTTTTTTCTTCGGTAAATTGACATCTCATGACGCTCTTTGGGATATTTTCTTTATTTATTTATTACATCGCTTTGATTTTGTATTCATTTATTCCATTTGTTTCGCACGTATAGTGAAATAACAGTAATCTTTGTAATAAATTGAATTTGGCATTTTTCAAGATTTCACTTACATATTTTTAATCGTAAAATATCTTATCTATTGTTAATTGAAATATTTGTTATGTTTGATGCGTGTGTTAAATAATATGCCGAGTTAGTTCACGATGTGCTGCGATGGCCTATTAAAAATTCAGCCACCAAATTGGGAGTCCTGGGTTTAGATCTTGATATACTTGTTTGCAAAAAATTATGCCTGATAAGTACAATGACTGAAGAAACTTGAAACACGTCGTAGACTCTCCGTAATGGTCTCGTAAACACGTGTGAAGTCTCCCGAACCGCACTTGGGGAAACTCTGTGTCCAACAGTGGGTCGATCAAATTGTTGATGATGTTAATGAAGTCAGGTATGTTTTCCTTGGTAGCCCGTTTAGTTTCGGACCCAACGTCAGCTTATTTTTCGTGTGCCCGCGCCGATTGCAGCAAAGTTATAGCGAGACATACATATGTACATGTAGTCGTAGTACATGTCGTATAGTCATGCGTCTGTTTGTAGATAATTACGCAGTGTTCAAGCATCATCATCCTAGCCTACCTCAGCCCACTGCTGGACATATACTTCCCCCATGGTGCACCACCGCGGCCTGTTCTTGGCTTGCCACATCCAGCTTCTGCCTGTAGCCTTTCGCAGACCGTCATGCCACGTGCCCGGAGGGCGTCCTACACTGCGTTTGCCGAGCCGCGGTCTACACTCCACAACTCAAACGTAAAACGCTTAATTCAGTCATAAATATTCAACTCACCTTATCATAGCAATATAGCACAGACGATCCATTGTAAACAAATCCTTTTGAGGAATTAAGCACTACTGATACATTTTAATTGTTATAAACAATGTTACTGTTATCTTTGATTGTTACGGACACTTGTTACTTGTTGTGTGGGTATAAAATAAATAAATAATTATTTGTCACTGGTCATTTATGATTTCCTAAAGTGATTCAAGTTGCATCAAAGTGACATCGGAGGAATTGTCACACGATTTTATACTAGAGTACGTAGTGGGAAAGTTTATAGTTAAATGTAAGTTGTAAAATAGTGGGCATAGAACAAGTTGACCCAGTTTTTATATAATTGATCAATAAGTATAATAATAGGATCTCCGTTTGTACCCGTGCTTTGAAAATATTGTAAAATGTGTAAAATTTTATTTATAGCATTGATTTTGTTCATGATCTGAATATGTGCATTTTTATTTGGTTAAGTGTTTTATCGGCTACTATATGTGGTAATGTGTCAATCTGTGGAAATGATACAGCGGGTACTGGACTATAATGCAAGACGCACGCACGCACGCACGCAAGCGTCCCCGAACACACAATAACATACACATCCATCCACATCCACATACACATCAACCATCCCATGGTACTATATGGTTGCTCCTTTGTGATAGTAAAGAAGTGGTAGATGATTTCGCTTCTGCGGCTTCTTTCCGGGTTAATTTTAGTGCTGAGTCTGACCTGCTCATGCCTTTGAGCCATGGTGACCTACTACCATTTGCCCTATATGTCTATTGGCCACTCTGGTAACAGATAAAAATATTATTCGTTTATAATTCATCTGCGAATTGTAATGAGCAAATAGTAAAATTCGAATAGAGTAAATTTGAATTTTGCTATTTGCTTATATTTAAGTACATATGTAATTAAATACATTAGATAACATATGTATGTATATAATGACGTTCGAGATATGGAATTTTTGGCCACGCCAAATAAGTTTTAGAGCTCAGTCTGTGTAACGATACTAAATTATTAACGTGAATGTACAGTTATAGATGTATCAATATTAAATTTACATTTCTTAACCTAAGTACTCGTATATAAAAACACTGAAATCATCATGTGGATAAGAAAATCCATTAAACGGTTTGCGTCACGAATTGACAAAAATATGTGGATTGTTTCTTTTGCGCAATGTTTTCGAGCTAATGATGTTTGGAAATTTACCTTTTGGCTGACAAAAAGCGGACGATTGCGCAAGCGGACGCGGCTCTAATGAGGCTTGTATAATTGCATTGTGCGCGATGTTGATTATAGGGAACAGGATGCAACCTTCGTATGTTTTGGGTTACAACCCAATATTGTTCATTAGCGGTCAATTGAAATTATGACTGACTGGGAGAGAATGCCATCAGGCATTAAGCACGCCCTTGTACCCCTTAGTTTTATGGTGTTGCACAGGAATAAATAAATAAACAAATTATAATGTGATTAATAGAATATTACCTCTAAATGTTATTGAGGTTTTTACGTCGAAGAGTTCATAAATATACCTTCATGAATCTCCACTCTGTGCTGCTGTTTAATCGTCCGTTCGTTTGACCGCTGGCGTCCCACTTTGGAATAGGTGTGAACCTATTGTCATACACCTGGCACAAATCCCAAGTCCGTGCCACTACTGAAAATTGCAAGTCATATATGTATGTATGTGTAGAATAGTTTTATCATACACTTCGGCACACATGTACCGCGTTTCGTGTTTCTCATAGCTCATTTACGAGCTGCACGATTCGGTCGGAAGGCTATAACACACGATTGTGAATAATTAAGTACGCGACTAGTTGCGACGTTACATTTCAATTATTATTAACACGGAATGTGTCCGTCGGAGGATAATCGATTTCACCTTCAACTTGGATTCAATTGCATGTGGTCTTTATATATTTAGATATGGAATTTGTGGGTTTTGTTACTGTTGTTGACTGTTGTCAACCGACTTTTTAATACCTATATGTAGTGTGGACTAGTGGCAGATGGGCCACCTCTTGGTACGTGATCACAGTGGCTTGTGAACGTGTGCTACAGCCGAGTAGTGACCAATGCGATGTGGCTTTGAAGGATCTCTTTACACCTTCTCTGAAGAAATCCATGTTCCGAGAAGATTTCCGAGTAGGCTTTTAGTACTAACCGTTTATTACCGATAGAGAAATTTAATTCATGCTAAGACAGTATGTCTAATATCATTGACAGTTGCCATCATTATCAGTGTTATCCCGCATTCAAAATTTTGAATGGCATATATTATGCTATAGAACAATGCAGACCACAAGTCCCATGCCAGGGTACACAGTGTTGTAAGAGGCGACGAAGCCCGGCACTGTCAGATCGCGGTATGGCGCGGTCTACCTAGGCACAGCTAAATGCCCTGGGCCCCTGTGGGTAAAAGCGTCGGCAGCACGTGAAAATGTGCTCCCCAACCCTCATGCACAGCGTGGGGGTTATGGGCATAACCCCTCATGGATAGCCTTTCTCCAGCAGTGTACTGCAATACGCTGATGATGATAAGATCTATACATAAGACCTCGTTCAGAGAGTGCTGACGTGACCATTCCAATGAACTGTTGCCACCTCTGTGGTATAGATGTGCGGACTAGCGCCTATATGACATCACCATCTTCTTTAACGAGCTGTTGCGATTGTGTATATTGATGTTATTGTTGTGTAAACCACAGCAACGCAGTAAAGTGGCAGGCGGCGCGCTTTGTCAAAAGAATTACTATTGTCGATGCACATCAGGAGAGTCCGCAGTACTTTGGGTTTTTATGGAAGATGTATCTAGAAAGCGGCTCTGCAATCTTTGTAGATTTAGGTACGTTCGGTTGTTATTATGACTACAACAAAATCCTAAAAAGATGTAGACTTCCAGAGTTTCTAATGTCTTCTGGTAGTGACTCGGAGTCTGGATTTGTGTCCGGTGTATAGCATTGCACTCCTCTGCCTACATCTGCGGGGTTTACACGCGTGAAGTTACATATACAGAAATAAATAATCAGTGAACTGGTAACATTTTATTGTTCCGCAACACATATACATATTTACAATGTACAACAAAAAACTTAACAATATATATTACGTATGTACATTTATCTTACAAGCATGATATATTTAAGGAAGTAACAATCTACGTATGTACATAAGTGTACGTATAAACTGGTAAATTTATACATATAAATGGACGCCCATGTAGACAATTCGCTGGATGGAATGTGCATCATAATAAAAAATAATATTTTCATCAGATAAAGACAGAATTCCAGTATTTTCAATTATTTAAGATATATAAAATTTTTTAAATTAAAGAAGACCATTTCAAGATTTAAAATTAATGCATTCAGAAACAGGGTCGTGCTCTCTTGGATTTTTCTTACTTAGATTTTTTAGTTGTGGCTCGGAGCCTGAATATTACTTCTATGGGATTACGGCTGTGAAGTAACGTTTACGTTAATACAATAAAAATAAAATTATTAATTTTGTAAACAAAATTCAAAAATTACGTGCGAATATAGTCAATACTTAAGTTAAGTTCTATGTAAAAATGACATTTTTGTCTCACAAAAATTCAAAGCGGTATTTAAGAAAACTATAATTTTTAGGAAGCCATGTTATATTGCGGAGAGAGGAAACTAAGTATCCGTGCTTATGTAATGTCTTATTACTTGTGGACATTTATAAGATCAACTGATTAGAAAGGCACTTCCATTTATAATACGGATGTACCTACTTGTATAGATCTCCAACTAAGTATTAGTGCGAGATGAAACAGAACTTACAGAAAATGTATGGCACTATAATTATGAAGATAACTAATAAATAGGATTTTATTTATACATACAATAATTTATGCACACCGTGATTTCGAAATGAAAGGTACAGAACAATAATACATAGTTCAATGGTTCTGAGAATTCCAATGCGAAATTTCTTTCAGCTCAAATTTCAATTAAGAAATCGAACGAATGAAGTTTATAGTTTTAGTTACGTACGTTTCGAAAATAATTCTTCAAGATTATAGTATTACAGTTCGCTTTGTATGTGCTAAATCTTAGGCATATCGGAAGTCAGTCTATTTGCAATAAGGATTCGATTGTTAATTGAGTCTGGTGTTACTTTACGGAAATCCGTAGTGAACAGTTTGCAATGTTACGCCCTTAGTATATAAAGTATAATATATAGTGGTGTACACATATTAGGGTGTAAAAAATGTAAGTGATTTTTTTTCACGCGCACCCTCTACCTTTTTTTCGTTTAGTGCTAAAATGACCAAAAATATACATTTCACGTTCTCGTATTTCTTATAACAGCAATCCGTGCCGACTTGGATCGAAACATGTCAGTAGATACATGAACCTATGCGCGCTAGGACTTACATACTTCAGTTCGTGTTGTTTCTAGTTTTTTCATCATTAATTGCGTTGTTTTCAATAAGTTAAAATGTCGAAATGTCGAATTACGCAGTTTTTAAAAAGGGAAATGTATGTAATCGGCAACCGAAAACATCAAATAACAGGTTCAAAGCTTCCTTCAACTGGACAAATTCTAGCAGTACCTGTTGTTTAGCATAGCCATCAAAGAAAAGTGAAAAAGAAATCAAACATAACATAACGCTGCATACCTTCCAAACAAGAATTAAATGGACTATTGTATAAGAAAAACATGAAGCTTTTATATCAACCAAACAAGTCTTTGTTTTCTCGTCTGAAAATTGATGACAGTTCTTTTCAGGAAAATCCTGCTTTATGATCTAATAATTAGTCGTTCAATTGCATAAAGATAACTTTAACAAGGAAGTTTACATAAATTTATTAATATGTAACAATATAATTATAATATATTTTTTTTAAATCTGGTTTGTTTCATTTACAAAACTTGAATTAAGATTTAGCGACTGAATATTTTCGTACAAATTCTTAATTCATAACTTTGAAGACGCGTCGGCACGGAAAAACATTAAATAATCACGGTAATATTTATTATTTAGGCTTTTAGGTCAAATAGAATAAAAATAAAGGGTATGCGTATCTGATATAAAAAAATGCCCTTATAGCTTGGGACTCCCTAATATGTATATACATTTACCACTACCACTAGTTTAACGCAGTTTGGATTTCAAAAACAAAATTATTCTAAACACATATCTATTACATACATGACATAGTTTGAGTACCACTTCCAGAGTAAAGCTTCTTTAGTCTCTACTCGTATATTAAATTCTTCGCCAAGTTATATATTTAACAATGCTTTAAAAACTTGCATTTTTGCTTAAATTCATTGACAACAAAAAAATATATAAACGACGAACGCAACTTTTCCTCATGTTCACAATTTCGATAATATCTACACAGCATATTATTATGTATTTGGAATTAATTAAAGCAGTAAACATTCTCAATTAATTTTATGTACTAAACTGGTAGCACTAACTATGCTTCCACGGGAAGTGTAACTTAATTACTAAGTTGTAACTCGTCACTACGTTTACTATCGGTCCAGCCAGTCTTGTTTGATCATGTCCGAACCCTTCTCGCCGATCATTATAACTGCAGCGTTTGTGTTTCCACTGACTATTGTAGGCATTATGCTCGCGTCTATCACTCTCAGACCATCTATTCCGTAC
This sequence comes from Jemadia pseudognetus, assembly GCA_018244755.1. Lineage (NCBI taxonomy): Eukaryota > Metazoa > Arthropoda > Insecta > Lepidoptera > Hesperiidae > Jemadia > Jemadia pseudognetus. The sequence goes on along the minus strand of DWTO01003520.1, from coordinate 3,551 downwards.
ACTCTTAGTCTTGGATCTACCACAGCTTGTTTGTCCCAAGATGGTCCCATTTTGGCAGTGCCGCATTGATGATATATGGTCATACTTATTGTGCGCACTTGGCATTCGATGTATTCATCAGACATAAATTTGTGCTGCTTGCAATTTGGCAGAGGTTTCGTGTACAACTTCGATCCGAATTGCTTGAAAGGGGTTGCATTTGCAACTTTTAAAGCTATCTTAATGCCCTCGACAAGTCGTCCAACATCTATCGCGTCTTCGTGATACCGCGGATTCATAATTGGATAGTCGTATGGATTCGAACTTTTTAATCTCACATAGCCTCGTGTGTTCGGTCGCAATAACAACGGCATGATAGTCCACGCGTCCTTGTTCGCTATAGGTTTATACACAGTGTCATATACTTCGTCAGTGAGCCCTAAAATTTTTCTAACGATTTGACCGTTGTCAGAGGAGAACGACGCCGGTGCCATGTGGAATTGTATGTCCGGCCACAGACCGGAACCATTCGCGTACTTAGTATTGACAAAAGCTATCCCTTCTAATCCACCTAAAGTTGTCATCGGTCCCCTTTCGTTTATGACATAATTCATAGTTACAGGAAAAGCCTGGAAGCGGTTTTGAACGATTGCAACGGGTTTGTCGACTAGAAATGTCAATCCTCCAACACCGACGTGGTCTTGTAAATTTTCACCGACAGGCAAATCCTTTAAGACTCTTATGCCTACGTCTCTTAAATGACTCGCGGGTCCAATACCCGATAGCATTAGTAATTGTGGACTATTTATAGCGCCTGCTGATAATATCACCTCTTTTCTGGCGAAAACAACTCTTTTCACTCCGTGTTTAACGTATTCCACCCCATAAGCTTTCATTGTTATAGGGTTAATGAGTATTCTTGTGACTTGTGTATTGAGAGATATGTCTAGATTTCTTCGCGTCCTCACAGGTCTCAAGAAAGCTTTGGCTGTACTGCATCTCGAACCACGCCTGATAGTGCCCTGCGCTATCATGAACCCGGTTTGTTTAGCACCATTTATATCTCTATTTTCGTATCCTATTTCTACCCCGGATTCAACAAACGCAGCGACTAGTGGTGTTCTCCAGGGTGCCTCCTGAACAGTCAGATATCCACCTTTACCATGATACTTGCTATTGCTCAAGTACGGATTTCTATTGTCTTCTGACTTGATGAAGTACTGGAGCACGTCTTGATATCCCCAGCCGGGGTTGCCGAAAGACTCCCACTGGTCAAAGTCTAATCGATTTCCACGTACATATATCATATAGTTGAGGACACTCGAGCCCCCGAGAACCTGAAATTAGTACAAATGCTTGATTAACTTTCAATAGTAAAAATATTACATAGATTTTATTATTATTTCATAACGTTTGTATAGTTATTGACATATAATTTACATACATTATGCCGTTACAATTGGATATGGAACGGAAATTGACTTTAAGCCCATAAATGTGTAACTATATTATACATAACATTATTGTTACTTCTAAATAAAAAGATTAGATAAAAAGATCTGAGAAGATATTTTCTTGACTTAGGTAATGTACGGTTTTTTTATGTTTGATGAGTTTCTATGTATACGTAAGGCTTGATTGCTCGGTGAATGGTTTAAAAAATTTAAGCATTTCACTTACTAATTATTTTAAATGTACATATATGTATATACAGTATTATAATAGTGCCATACCTTTCCTCTAGGCCAACTGCATCGATGTTTCTTGAAGCCAAGGCAGGCGTACGAAGTTGGTTCGGTTTTGTATTGCCAGTCCAGCTTCGTTAGCTGCAGGTACCCAGCTAATGAGGGGACATCAGTTATTTCGTTCTCGTCTGGACCTGGAATTTTCAAAAGAACTATTTTAATTAACACATCGAAACACATATTGCTTTTTTGAAGTAGGTACTGTATCTTCTTCGACTGTGGATATTGCGAGATACTGCGAGATGGCTAGAAGAATCGGTCGGGACAATTCGACAAAGGCCACAGGAGTCCTATTAAGTATTCACATACAAAGGCCAGATTTGATAACAAGCGTTAGTTCATATATTATGTGTACCTTGCAGGATAGCTTATATTCTTAAAAAGTCGAATGTGTACCTAGTAGTTGCTAATGGTCCTTTCAAATACTCTGGTTCAGAGAGCAGAGCGTTCGAGCATCTTCATGTTCTATTTTCAATACGATAAAAATCTGCTCTGCTTTACGAGCCGGTCTATTTGAAAGAACCGTTAATATAGTTGCAACTTATGATTGAAATATCTTGCTTACATACCGCTCTCCAACAAGAGTAGGTTCCAATTCTTTACTTCCGTTAACCTGTTGGCGACGACCGCGCCCGCTGAACCTCCGCCGACGACGATGAAATCATACTCGTTCCTCGGCTCCTTATCTATGACCCTAGCTTCGGGATCGTACGAGTTGTAATTGTGGTAAGTCAGGGCGCCTAATAACAGCGGTATCAACCACAGCCCGGTAACACTCACTGTCTTCAGTGCTGTCGATGCTAATAGGACGTGTATGCCCATGTTTGTTGGTTGTCACTTCAAGTATTATTATTTTTATTTCGTTCCTGTTCAGTGTACAAAATCACAGTATTGTCGTTAGTGCTTTGGTCTTCTTCTCGATGATTTTCAGACTAGTTCGTGTGTTTATCATTCGTTTGTATATTTGCGCCTGTCCGGTGGCTTGCTCCTTCGTATCGCTCTCTCCGTGGCCGGTGGTGTGCGCCGTCGTACCGGCAACATGTTAGGCCGCATTGCAGTCGCACGACAGAACTGTACGCTGTAGTGGTTTTTCTTGGACCTGGAATTCGAAAACGATGTTCTAATTATTATCATGTTATTTGCTCTCTGTCTACCCCGTACAAGCTTGTCGTGATATATTATTAATAGTAATATTATTAAGAGAATTCCTATCATTATATCGTCACGCCAGATTCCGAGAGGTGGTACCTACGCAGAGAACATCGATTACCAAATATTTCCATCCTGATATTCATCCTTGTACTTTCATCATTTTCTTCATACACGTATGCAATTCTCTAAGATTATTACTGGAGTTACATGTTAAGAAAATATTGATATTTTTAACAAAATGAAAGTTATAATGCATCCGCTTTTGTTATTATACGGGCAAGTGTTGGAGCCATTGGCGAAATTGAATTTGAAAAATCATCGGCAAATATTGCATTTTCTGATGAGTAGTAAAACACATATAGACATTATATTAGCATATCATTGTACCATTATTGTTTTCGTTATAATTTCACATATAACTTTATCTGTTGGTCGTAAACCTCTCTTAATCAGTGTCACTGCGTTTAGTCTTCCTCCTTTCGCAACGAGCCTTTGCTTGCAAGTTTTTGCATATACTTTAATATACGTTAATGACTTATGACGTATGCAAAAGCTATCCATCAATGAATGGCGTGTTCATTCGTAATGATGGAATCTACGGAAGACTATTTTTCTTGACTGCCTCGTTGGTCGTGTTGGTTGTAAGTGCGACTGACGATCAGGAGGTCCTGGGTT
>DWTO01003519.1:0-12489 GCA_018244755.1 Jemadia pseudognetus | reverse complement strand
AGGTTCACGTAATTAAATGCCACGCCAAGGTTTTTCTGTTCTGTCAACAAAATATCTTTTTTTCTAGAGCATTCAATCGAATAAAATATGAGAATTATTGTATATTTATGTTACCGAAAAAATTTAATGCGTATCTTTTTTGATAAAATATTTATACCTTTCTTTAAAAATAAAAGAAAACAGATTGGAAACCTACACATTTTAGAATTCGCCACAAAGTTGTTTGTGGCATGCGAATTTCACTAACCTGCTCTTGTTGAACGTGGTAGATCTTGGTCCAAAACAATAGTATAAACTTATTTATGTAGTTTTTAAAGGTAACATCTTGCAGGCACGGTAGGCAGAGGAATGTAATACACTCCCACGTTGCTCCAATTACGTTTACGTCCCTCCAAGGAATATGCGGTGAATCTATTGGTATACACCAGTCACATATCCAGATTCCAACCCACCTGTAGAAAATCTAAGTAAAAAAAAATTAAAACTAATAAAAATGTTAAAATTACTACTATTTATTATGCTTTGCCCGTGGACGGTCACGTCAAAAAGTAATACATATTTCAATTTGGTATTATTAAATGGAACGCTTTCGTTAAACTTCGTTCAAAGGCGCACAGCAATGAAAACTTTCGACATTTGATTTGGGTGTTGACTTGTTCCGTGGATCCACTTGTACATATATTGGCATCTTTAAATCATACGAATTCAAAGTAACTTAATAAACTTCCCAGAATGTATTTGCTAACGTATGCGAGTTGATCAATAGGTGATTGATGATTGAAAATTAACTTCAATTCCGTATTAAATTCGACATACTAAGCAAAGATTATCAAAGGGAATGTATAATAATTCCGGCCAGTATAATTCATAGCCTTTTAGCCTGAAACTACCTACCGTCCGCCCATTTACGATTTTAATAAGTAGGTATTGTTTTAATGCATTTGAAGGGTAAGGGTACTACAGGGACAATTTAATTACCGGCACAAGAGGCTTTTAACTAAGTCCTCGGGATGAAAACGCACCTGAGGTCCGCTGCAATTACTACCTAAGTACGAAGTGAGTTTTTAACAAGTAACTTTAGCGTTACGTAACCGAGGAAATTGTACTTTTTTAGTTGGTCTTCCTTTTGAAACCGTTTTGGCGAATGTAATTATTGAAGAAAACTTAAACTGTAGTAAAACAGTAATGATGAATACATGTGTATAATATCGACTTAAAAATATAATACCATACCATATGCTTTATTGCATGCTGAACGCTAAACACAAAAAAAAAACAAGAAAAAATGAAAAATATTTAAAAAGTAGTTGAGCAATACGACAGACGATCTTATCGCTCAAGTGGCGGTTTCATCCAGGCAACCTATGTAAAAAGAACAATTGTAAAAAAGAACAATTTAAGAAGGAAATGGGATACGGTGTGCAGAATATTATAAGGATATTTCAAAAATATTACTATATTTCTTGCTTTTATTCCCCTTCATTGTTAATTTTTTTTTAATATATACCTACCTATTAATATTATTCCGTATTATTCGAGTTTTAATTTTTATCAAATAAACAAATGTTAAAAGCATAATACACCAAATATTTTAAATACATTTAATATTATTATGTTATGAAACTTTCCTTTCGACCGAAGAAAATTAGATATATGCCCAATTTTCCGATTAAATACAAGTATATGATATTTTGCGATAGTGGCCCTGATTTTATCTAATGCGGAACTTATTTCACTATTCTGTTCAGGATGATTCAAGATTGTTCGACAGCTAGTTTTAAAAACTGCCATTAAGCAATGGAATCTATATCGTTTATTTAGATTTTCAACGTGATACGTAGTCTGGATATGGGAGCGTTTTAGTCATCTGCTTACCGCTTCAGCGATCACAGGCAAAAGGTTACTTTTTTTTACTTTATATGGAATAACTATGTTTCAGGTTACCTGATATCTGAGTGAGAGTAATTGCTTTACAGTCATATATGGTTTTCTTAGAGATAGTTTCGGCTTTTAATCTACTCTGCACGAGCTCGCGTGCTACCGACGGCTTTCTAATGAAATTCTGAGACGTTACGGCTCTTACTCCACCCCGATTCATCGAGGAGTAAAAATATAAATGTGTAATATGGATCTGGAATCTCAGGTTACATATCTTATATGTTACTAAATATATAGTAAATACTGATCCAGACTGTCCCGTTAGTCGAGTGGTTGTGAACGCGATTGTCGATCGAATGGTTCTGACTTTAAATCCCGGGTCAGATACTATTGGCTTTTATTAGTTTAAATTTCCGTTAGAGACTCGTAGTCTGGACTTGTGCCCGAAGATTGGCAAAATAGGCTCACCACCTTTTCAATGATGGGACGAAAATGTAACTGGTGAAACGTGGGAGTGTATTACACTCGTCTGCCTACCTCTTTGAGTATATATTATGTAATAATATATATTATATAATAATATATATTATATAATAATATGGGTATTTATTAGCAGGTTATTTCGATTTTAGATATCACTGTCGGGAGTATGGCGAAATGGCCCTTACACAGCACGCCATATTGCGGTGTCGGATCGTAGGCGCGACCTAATCCGACCTGTATTTACTGACAGTTTCGGATAAAAAACCGCCGTATGGGATAAGTGGGTGGGTGGGGGACACTTCTCACTGCTAGGCGCCTCATTGTCCTTCGGTATAGAGGTCAATGGGCTTGTGAAAAAAACTCTAGTAAAACGATTTAACCGAAGTAATAATATCACCGTATTGACGACAATCACTGAACAAATGATTAAAAAAATGTATTCACGAACGATAGAATTCATTGTGTATTGAAATGTTTCATTCTTCATTTTATATCAGAGTACTTAATCATAAACCTTGAGATTTATTTTCTTGTCTTATATGTATAATGTAAACGATTAGATTCAGCTTTTCACAAATTTAATTAAATGCAACGACCGTTAACGAAGATGGGACAAAGTAAAATTAGTAACAAGAATAAATTTAAGAAATGGCGGGGTGAAATACCTATTATGATGCTCTCGGATGATAATTTTACATTAGGCACGTTGTCGACATGAATAAGCAAACATCAATGTAATTTTCCGCTAAGATTAACTTATTTCTTTTCACTGGCAATACAACGCAGTAAATTAAGTAAGTATATATTAGAAAACAACTGTGAACACGTTACAGGGTGAAATATTCGAAAAAGAGTAACATTAAGCAAAAACCTTTTCATAAATGTTATCATTGGACAGACTGGGAGCCATTTAGTTACAAAAAAAACGTGTTGAAAATTAGGAAGATTAGCTCTCTACATCAAAAGTAATTAATGGACATCTGCATCCGTGGACCGCATGGGACAGCGGTAATGCGATCGCGTAGGTACGTAGCGGGAGTTGCGGTACATTAGCGACTTTCAATGAGCTCCGAAAGCTGTGGATGGTCCGAACGTGAGATTAGTTGACGCAACTGTAACCTGAATGTATTCACACTACAGTAGGTACGTATATTTTGGCATGCTACCGTTATAGTCTTTTTTTGAAGAAACAAAAATATGTAAATGAGCACCATAGTGCAAAGAGACCTCTTTGTTTGGAAGATTGTTTAATCAAGTAAATAAAGAAATAGTTATGTACCAGATAAGTCAACTTAAATATTTAAGTTAACTATGATTTTAGTGTCATCTACATACGGAAACCAAATTTTTGGTATTGCACGGTTGTATACTATTAGCAAAACAAATACTGACAAAAAAATTAACAAACCTCTGTAAATTGAAGTTTTTTCTACCAAAGGTTTTTGTCATTGGTCACAGTCTCTTTAATTGATATTCCAAATAAAACTAAATAAGTAACTACATCATAAAACATTGAAACTGATGAAAAATAACCATTATAATAATTAATACAAAGGCTTTCTTGGATCGACTACGGATGTCTATAGTTCCAAGAAGCAATAAACACATTACAATATTCATATTTTATCAAATTGTATAGGTACTATTATTGTACCTCTTCGTGCCTTCTACTTTGTACAATTTCATACTAAATTCTGTAGCTTAAACAAACTTAATTATAATTTTGCATTTGCAACAAAATACTCAAAACATTTGTTGTGTATAATTGTAGAGTAGGCAGTGTGCATCTCGTCAACACGTCCGCATGAATAAAAGTACAACATTTGGCTCAAATCCAAATACACTCACAAAATAATGGTAATAAAACGGGAGCTTAGTAAACAAGACATAGACAAGGAATTAAATGTTTGATCAGTTTCAGCTGTAAGTGGCTGATAAACCAAATGATTAATTTAAAGACCAACGCATACCTAAATGGTTTATTTGTCCCGTTGCAGTGGAGATTCATGTTACGTAACTTTGTAAAATTAGAATCAAATTTATATATACGGTAATGTTCGAAATTTAAAGATGTTATATATATGTAAGTGTATTGATGTTCTGTTAAGTATCATCTAACATTCAAGGGTGCACGATAATCTTTGAATATTCATCATTACGTGAATATTTATAAGAAATCTGACTACAAAATGTCGCAGGTTTGAAAAAAATGAAAGCGGTTTTAAACATCAAACAATGAATAATATATTTTTATTCTGCGGAGTTTTTAAGATGTTCGTCAGAAATTTAAATATTCTAAGCCACACTACGCCATTTATTGTACTGCCACTTTCTTCTTTATTCGCAAGAAAAAAGATATTTATTCATAAATAAAAATTATGTAAAAAATTAATGTAAACCTTTTTAAGTTTATCGACAATTAAAAGCTTTCTTGGCGACTATCTATTGCATAATCCTTTTCATATACCAACGTAAAAATTCGTAAACGTAACTGGTGAAACGTGAGAGTATTCTGCATTCCTTTGCCTACCTCTTCGGGGTTTACAGGCGTGAAGTTCCGTTACGTAAAAATTCAGGTTCATGGACAAAACGTGTATTCTCAAATTTTTGCAAACAAATATAAAATTCAAACTCACAGTCGACAAGAAAATATATGGTCAAGCAGTTTCAATAAGAGTGGCGATCCGCAAACAGCAAAAGTTCCGCCCTAATAGGGAAAGTGGGTCAGGGCATAATAAAACAGTTCCCTAATTTTGCCCTTCGTCTAAGGAACGTGTCACACTTCTAACAAGCATAAAAGCCTACGAAGATCCATTAAGCCATTGAAAAAAGGACAAATCGAGCGTAAGGGAGAAAACATTTTAGCTACATGTTTTCTTTACTATTGCTACTATTTATTTATTAAAATGATACCAAAATTTGGAACAACTCACTTTGATCTTAGCCAAAAGGCCGACAAGCGCTATAAGTAGGGAGGTGCTGGATTCAAAACCCGGGGTCCCGGTCAAAGTAGGTACCATTTGCGAGTTGTTTCAAGGTTGTAATATCACGCCCGTAATCCCCGAAGAGGTAGGCAGAGGGATGTAGAATACTCCGACGTTTCACCAGTTACGTTTACGTCCCAATATGGAATAGATGATGAGTCTATTGTCATACATCGGCACATTTCCAGACCTCGAGCCACTGCTAGAAATTTTAAATTAGGAAAATCCAATAGTACCTGACCCAGGAATTGAACCCAGGGCCTCCTGATCGACAGTCGCATTTGTAACTAACACGACTAGCAAAGCAGTCTATATAACTGTATATGTATATAAAAATAATGTAGCCACACGCAGGCGTGCTATATTTTATTGTAATTCAATTCAAAAATTCAAAATCACTGTAATTCAATGAAATACAATTTCGGATAAATGAATTATTTTTACAACCCAAATGTAAAAATTACCGTATCACATACCTACCTACTATTAATTACATCGTAATTAACAAAATAGTTACAATTGATCCAGGTATTTTACTCGAGTCACCTAACGATTGAACACCAATCGGCGAACTAAGGTTTATCTCAGCAAACCGCGAGGAAATTCTGTTTCGAATATATCTTACAGAGCCCAAATAACAGATGAACATTCGTTTCGAGCGAGCCAACTTTTGGCCATTTTTTACCAAAACCTAAATAGGGATTTTTGTTCTAAACTGTAACCGAAACTACTATTGGATATTACATACGGTTACATACCGTACATATCTATAAAATAATATTTGTAACGTTTATAACAATAAAATTTTCTTTCAAATGAAATGAGTTCAGAATAGGTCCAGCACTTTTTATTTACACTACGGTCGTACAATTATGATGTTTTAGTTGTGTAAAGAAATTAATCCTTTTTTGAACACTGGCTGCTAATAAACAACTTTTAAAATTAGAACGCCGCTGACGGGCGCCATTATTTGTTTTGACAGCTGCACTCATCTCTCTTTTATTACAGTTTATGGCGCAACAATATTACATTTTTATGTTTGCGCAATATTTTTTTATTATTCGTGATTTAAAAGGTCATAAATTGTAGCAATGCAGTCGGTAGTTACATTCGAGAAACCATTACCACATTTAAGTCTGCCGGATTGGGATGCCCGCCTCTACGGTTTGCAGGTGACCTATTTATGTATTTGATTATTTATAATTTCTTACTTACATCGATTGTAGTTATTTTGTACACTCAATTGATACTTAGAATATAAAAAGAGCCGGCAAACTAATGTACATCAGAACGCCTAGATATACCATGTGTTTTCCAACAATTATGACCAACTGATAACTCCGTCTACAACAGTTTGTATATTTTCCACAATAATGATTTAGCAAAACACTAGTACCGTCGATCTACGTTGTAATTTTAGTAAATAATATATTCGGTCAGGCGTTTGAATACTTCCTTTTACTTCGTTAAATTAGTTATGGTGCGCTCGATAAAACAACGCTGACGACGTTATAGCGCAGATGTTGTGACTCTGAAATTGCCCTGTAAAAAGATAGGTAAATGTTTATTTCCGGTCGGTTTGTATCCGGTGTAAATCTTATGTTAACTGATGGGTAAAATTAAAAAAGTCCCTTGCCTTCTAAATCTTTGGTATATTAAATAATATTAAAAATAGTTATCTTTCAAATATTTCCTTATTAACTAATTCCTTATTAATTAACTGATAAACATGATTTGTTTTTAAAAAGGAAACCAAAAACACCACAGGCGAGGCCTTGTCTAGCTATGGTGTTAGACAAGCTGATGACAAGACCTTATGCGTCTTTATAGTAATTTCATTGTGAGAGAAATACAGATGATTTTGATTTTTATATTTTCTAATATTTTTGTCGATAGTATGATAAAATTAACGATGAGCAAAGGTCGATTGTCAACCATTAGGTTCGTTTGTAGACTGAGGACTTGTACTATTTTGCCGCAGGGCCGTCGGCAATATTGTAGCTAATTTATATGTACAGTTAATAATTAAGAGTTTTTCGGACGTTATGTAGCTTAATTGGAATACCATAGCAATGAAGGCAATATATGGCAAAATACTAATAGCCAACATAATAGAAGTCTCAAGAAACAGAAAAAACTATTTAATCGTTTTTTTAAGTTTGGATTTACATTTTGAATGATACGCAACACAAGAAAAAGTAAATTGTTTTTTTTATAAATTTGAGTAAATCCGTAGAAACGTTTGCAAAGAGTGAAAAACAAAAAGTATCTAATATCAATAAAGTGAAGAAAGATACTTGGAAAATATACTGCCTTGGTGCACACCGGTTCGAATATTAACCCATACGGGCTGCAAGTGGCCCGCTCGTCGGCGAATATAGAATGAGCAAAAGCACATTTTCGAGATGTACAAATGTATTTGAAAAGGTAAGAATGGTGAGAAGAATGTTTTGATCATCTGTATTTACAGGTTTTAAAAAAGTAATCCCCTATTAAGATTACGTCATTAAAACACATCATCACAAATTTATTTTTAATCTCGTAAGTAGTACGTTCCTGGATACAGACGCGCAGTCAGCGTAATGGTTACAACATATTATAATGATATAACATTAATGTGGGGGAAAAATGCGCAATCGAGCTCCGCTTAAACGGAATACTCAACTTGAATGCATTAAGAATTAAAACGGTTCCCGTACAGAAACTCGTTAGTAAACCTCAGAGCAGAGCAAATTAAGAGTAGCGAGTGTGCAATATAAATCCAGGATGTACAACAGAGCTGGTACGGTATCTATTAAACCGTATTTTATAGAAACCAGACTCAATTTACTTAAAGGTGGTGAACAGTGTCCATTGTGCGGAATAACAAATTACAGCAATAGCGTCTGTTACGGAACTGGACAATTCTACCATTTTGTTTACCCAACTACGCTTAGTACAGTGGTAGTTGTAGAAAAAATTGCATTTCGTTTTGATTTTAAGAAGTTTTCTCTTTGTGTCTCTATAAACCCAAATGCATTGAACAAACAATTAGATGAATTTTACTTGGTTTCAGCTATAACATATCAACGTACTAAATATCACTCCAACTTTATTGCTTTTGGGGTCCATAGTGGGACGTAAACGTTACATGTGACAAGTTGTGACAAGGATGTAGAGGGGGGGGGGGGTGTCAAAAAATAATGAAATTTCGTGTTACGTAGTTTATGGCAGGCCTCTAATTACAAAAATTAAAAGAACAGGTGACTGTGTCGTCGGGCATAAATAAATATAAAACACAACACTGCCGGAGATAATTTTTCCCAGCTTTATTCTTACAATTGCTGGTATATTTACTGTGGTGCTGTGGAAATATCTGAATTTAGTTTACTATATATTCGAATTTATGTATGAAGAGTGAAATATTGCGTGCCAATAAACATAAAATGCACTGTTTTAAACTGAAATAATTTTTTATTATTTTTCATACGCATGTTATTATTTCATTTCCTAAGGTACTCAATGACACAAAAACATCATTATTATCAATCGTATTCCTTTGAAAATATCATCTACTGCAGTGGTTTTGAAAATGACGCATACGTTATATTCATTATTGGGTATACTCTTTGCTTGGTATCTATACTAATTAGAATATCACCTACTCAGTTCGGTTCTTCCATTCATTCCTTAGATACCGTATTCAAATTTTCTAATATTATCTGAACGTTTTGAAGAGCTTCCTAGCCAATTTCCAAGACTTTAGTGGGACATGAGGGGAGCTTTTCTAATTTCCAACAAGACCGGTCATGTCCTGAAAATTTAAGAAAGCTCATGGCTGGCTTGTTCGTGCTTTTAAATAAAATATAATGCCCATAACATTTTGTTATTAATTTGGTATACTCTCCTTCTGTTAAACTTTTTTTTTAATTTGTTAGGCACAAGTGTTGTTTCTGTTTTTGGAGAAATTAAAAAAAAAAATTAATTTATTTCTGTCAACTAAATAACTAAGTTCCGTCAAAATTCCTCCGCTGTTCAGTACTATAAATCTTTTTCTCTTATACGTTGATTTGCATAGAAATGGCGGCGTGAATCCGGACCACTTTTTATACCGAGTTACCGTATCTCCCGCCATTTGTTTCGCTTAAGATGTTGTACGACGAAGTTTAAATATTTTCAGTTTAATATTCACTGACTACACTCCACAAATTGTGCTTTCTCTTGTATGTTTTTGTATTAACATTAATACCTACATAGTTAGATTCAAAAATAAAAATTGTTATACGGGGAAACAATGTGATTTTCATTCAAACACGACGACCCGCCGTAAATATTCATTTTGACGAAGTTCCTTAGCAGTGAAAAGTTGAAATGAAAACCCATTGGTATTCATATTACATCGATATGAATTGTAGACGAATTTCCATGTACCTATACACGATGTGAATTTATAAGGAGTACAATAAATAAATGTAACAAATATGACGTATGAATGTATGTACATAAATTTTTATTTTGGGTTGAAACGTTTTCATTTGTGACTCGATAAAACATATTTACATATGTAATGATAGAGACTGTTTTATTTGAGAATTATTATGAATATTCCTAGTAGTAACTATGAGTCTGGATTTGTGCCGCATGCCTATCTCTCCGGGGATTACAGGCGTGAAGTTACTTTTTTTTTAAATGTATGTATTGATTTTAACGATTTTAATTTAACATATCAATTGACCTGTTTATAGGTGACGGCTGACACCAGACGAGCGGACGCCTTCGACCTCCGCCACGGCGCTCACCAGCTCCGCAACGAGACGAGGATAAAGACCGAATGGGACAGCTACCATAATAACAACCGATTGAGAGCGAGGTGGGTTCAATTTGTTGTATTGTAGGAAACTGAATGACGAAGGTGGCCCAGAAAGTAGTTTTAGAATCAAATTCGAGTGGCACTTGCTACGTACAATCAACACGAGAAGGTTGTAAAATAAAGATGTATTGACTCACTAACATGATTTCATTTCACTAATTTTTAATTTTGTTCTTGAGAATATAAACTAATTAGCCAACGTAGACGTTGAGATTTCGAAAGAAAGCGATCTTAAAAGTGAATTAGTATGTAGTGTAAATAAGTTAACTTCGAAAGAAACTAACTTTATCATTATTATATAATAAAATGAGTTAATAAAAAATATAAACATTCCTCCTACTTTAAATAGCAGAGACATCAAAGTGCCTACCTTGCCTAAAAACGTACATACATACAAATCTTCACGCTAGGTCCTTTACAGGGTAGGCAAAGAGAACATATTTTTGAATACTTAGTTATACTTAGTTATAATATAGTTAGAATACCTACTCAAATATATTAACCGACACTATAAAAAGTGATATATATTTATAGAATGACTTGTGACAATATGGTTATTTATCCATTAGCTCTACGATGTCATAAATAAATATATTGTATCTCCTCAGAAGAGCAACTTGGTTCGGAAACGATGGAGTACCTATATCAAGGATGCAACCAACATCAGTGTATCCTTTGATAGCTCGAGTAGATTTATAATATTGAGACAGTCGTGTCCCCAGTGTAGCGATATCTAGACTCGGAATAAACACCAGAATATTCAACGACAATCGTATATGTCCCTTTGGAATAAATAAACAATGATATTGCCGTAATCCGTACTGAACATAAAGAAATAATACTTCAGGGAGAACTGTGTACTTCGGTCAGTTGTTATGCTGTTCAATTAAGTTGTATCAGATAGAAAATAAAAATATTTGTCATGTCTGTAATTAATAATACGATTATTATTTAAAAAGAAATGTATACATGATGTTTAAACATGGTATAAATTAACCCGAAACCATTAAGGTTTTGATAACTGCCTAAACATTCATCTCAATGATTCTTCTGATCATTCATTCTGATCATGATCTCATCATTCAACTTTGTGATTTGTTATTTTTCTTTAATGTTTGTTACTTCCTTAAACTTTAATTTCATTATATATACATACATATCCTCACGTCAGGTTCCTTGCGGGGTAGGCAGGGAGCACAGAGTGCCAAATATCTATCGTTGCACGCCTGTCGTGCCTCTTCCACATTCATCACTCTCTTCATACTCGCACGCCGGTTTCGGAGACTTACTTACTTGTTTCTTCATTATACATAATTGTTATTTATATTTCATTTGCTTGTATTTAAAACATAAGAGTTACACTTGACCGTGTTACATTCATGATTTTTTGTTGACTCTTGTGAACTGAATAAATTTCTTCATATAAAAATAATTGGTGTATTTTAATGCATAAAACGGTGCAATAAAGTCGCCTGGTTTTATTTATTTAGTGCAGAAGTATAGCTCAGTGGTTAATTATTCACCATTTCATTTCGTGGGTTCTTGGTTCAAATTCTAGCGCGCAGCACTGTAAAAGAAAAAAAAATGTTTTTGCCGCGAAAAAAATTTACGCAAACTTTTTTACTGATACGTACAACACTTAAATAATTACCTTTACCTTAAAACAATTAATGGGAAAGTAACTAATTTTCATGTTCCGTTACATTTTCCGTCAAATCCTAGTAGATAAAGTTTTGATATAATTCGATGTAGGTAGCTACAATGCTGAAAAGCAAATACAACAGATTTTTTGTTGTTAAAAACGAATTTATTTAATTTTTTCTACTAAATCTACCTGCGTTATGAATGTACTCGATTTGGCGACGAAAGGTCTCGGAAATGATAGAGGAAGTATTTATAAGTAAAATTATCTTTAAAAGATCGTTTAATGTATATTAAATTCAGTTATAAAAAGTTTAATATTTTATTCATACTCAGTAAAGTGAGACAATAAAGTTGAGTATTATAGGAATGTTCAATAGGGCTGCAGGAAATTTTATATTGTGAAATACGCATTATTAGATAACCTAACATTACATATTAGTAGAATAGACACCCATAGAATATGCAGCTAATTGTTTGACTGGTGGTTTTTCATCGTAATAACTGAATTACGATTTGAAGGTTTGATTTTCATGTAGGAGAATTAATTGTACGATAATCCTTATTGTAACCAGTCTTCGGTATTTTGTGTCTTAGATGTGTGGATCTACGGATATTACCTATATTATATACTAGCTGACCCGGCGAACTTCG
>DWTO01003518.1:0-12494 GCA_018244755.1 Jemadia pseudognetus | reverse complement strand
AACAGTGTATAACGGGTGCTTGCAACACTTAAAAACTAGAACATTTGGGAAAAAACAAAAAAGTGAGAAGAAAACTGGCTATGTTCAGAAAACGCCTCACTAATTCGTTATCCAACAGTTAATTGTTACTACAAATGTCTTCATTATGTAACTATTTTATTAAAATTATCCAATGTCTCTACCAAATCACTTCAAGAAAGAAGTTTTAAACATAATCATGACATATTGTGGTACTCTTGTAACGAAAATTTTCATAATGAGTTGTTTTTAAAACAAATAGCTTTAATAGTATGTAGTATTACCTAATATTATATATATATGACAAGAGTTTTCTATAACAATCATCAGCACGTTCTGAACTTTCACTGCTTTACACTCATCTCTTGTTTTTTCACTCTTAAAAATCAACGGACGTTGTAGAGGTTCAAACTATTTTTGGTCTCCAAAAAATACTTTTGCCCGTTAGCTGGAAATCAAATAAAGTGCCGCCATCTAGATCAAAAGCAGAAAATATTAATAATATTTTCAAGTTGACCTCTACAGACTCTTGTAGACTATGAATTTATGCGGGTAGAGTTCAAATGCACTACAGTCACGAACGTCACGGTACGGTTGGCGCGTCAGCTGAGGCCCGGGTTCGATTCCGAGCTAATGATAATGACGGGGGTGTTCACCCCTCCGAAGGTTATACTTTCCTGTATGTTTAAAATGTTTTTATTTTTTGTGTGTGTGTTTTGTGTTTGTTTGTGTTCAATATTTAAGTTTTGTTGAATACAATAAAAATGTCAACAGCAAACATTTTACAGTGAAATTAAAGACAAACATTTGTTTCCTTCCCATGCATTTATTGACACTAAATACGGTTCCCCTGTTTTTTAACTTGAAATATCTAGCAGTGGTTCGGTGTCTGGATTTGCACTCAGTGCATGGCAATGGGCTTACTGCTTATTCCATAGCATAACGTAAGCGTAAGTCGCCAAAATAAACTGTAAGGGATACGAATTCGACATAAAATACGAGGAGCTGTATACCGAACTCCGTGACGTAGATATGATTGGAGAAACCTATGTAAAGTTGTGGATGGGAATAGGCTGACAATGATAATTATAACGTAAACCTAAGCATTGAAACATGTTAGTGTATTTCAATCATCTGCCTACCTCTTCGGGCATTACACGCAAGATGTTAACTTTCTTTACTTTTTTGTCGTCGAAGTCAACCATCTCTACCTAATATATACGTATGTGTACCTGTAATGAATATTGCGAACGAAGTCGAAGTCAAAAAACAACTTGTGAATACAGTGATTTAACTAGAAACAGGTAAACATCAATAGAATTCGCCGAACACCGGATCAGCGAGCATAGAAGTATATCTATACGAACGTATCTTACTTAGATGCCTCCGTACTGCGGCGCCGACGAAAAATCGAACGCACCTATCCTGAAAACAGACGGAGAGGGAAATATAGTTTCATAAGCATTAGAAGGAGATGCAATCCATAGTAACCCCGCCTTTCTTTTGAGGCCAATTCTCTTGGGGTGTGTAGATTTATACAAGTATAACAGCGAGGTGAACGTACAAGGTACGGACTGTGCAGAATATCGGATAGAGAATGTTCTATGCGCGTTCGTTATGTATTCACTGAGGTTTTAGTTAAATTGCGAAGTATTTAGCTAATATTATTGAAGCATGTGAAGTACAGAAATCAATTCATGATACAGTATAACTTTGTTACATTTTCATATAATGCAAAGCATTATATTATACATATTTGTGAGCGTAGTTATGTTATTAGAATTGTTCCAAAAATGTTCTCCAAGACTGTTTTTGAACCCAACGCGTCTATGAAATGTCAAAATATACACCACCAACACGTTGCGATAAGTAAAAGATATAAATGCTTTAGTATCAGTAGCTCTCAGTTGATTACCTAGACTGTTCTTCAGTCTATCCATCAGATTTTGAAATTCCATTGCTTTAAATAGGCTTCCTTGATTGATGCTACTATACTCAGTTCATAGCCTTTTGAATATATTTAAGTGCTTTTAAAAGCTTAATTATCTATTAATATGTAGAAAGATATAAAATTTATAAACTAAAATTTATAATTGAATAGATTATTTTAAAAAATATCTAGGTACATCATATTATTACTCACTGCAAATTGGTTCCGAAACTCTTTTAAACTCGTAACTGACCAAGCCACTTACACATTCGATTTTATTTTTCAAAACAACCCCAAGTGTCTCACCCCATTTCTGAATGGACAGCCAGGGTTGCGTGTCCGGTAATTATCTGGGCATCACGTGAGCGGTGAAACTTATTCGGCTAAAGGCCACGCGTCGGGGTTGATTTAAAAAAAAATACACAAAGCTTTACGAAATTTTCCCCAGCGAAGAAATTTTGGGGTGAGTCAAAGTTTAATACGTATTGTGTCAGTTGTATAGCAGTGTCGTTGTAATTTTTAATATATTTATATTATATTTCATTACATACTCGTATATAGGGTTTAGTTCCTGTATTTTGAGGGACTCTAACCAAAGCGACGATGGTGCTTCATGAAAAAGTCATGCTTCTAACCTAAGCCTTTTCACATGTTAGAGATATAATTTTAAAAGACCAATAAATCCAAAGTTACCGAATAGTAATATAGTCTTCACTATAATCAACTATTGCACTCTTCCGCTCTTAGAGGTCAATTGTGTCTAAAGTCAGAAAAGGTAAGGTCATACTTAACTCAATTCGTAATCTGCAAGTTGAATAAAACTCTGTTTAACTTACATATAAGTATAACGAACATAACATTTAATAACAATAGCTATAGTTAATGTCCTTTTTATGAGTAGTCAGTAACAAAAGTAACTACGGTCACAAATGACTGTTGCCGCATATAATTATTTTCTACCAGTTTTATGCTTAGTCACAGGGAGGCCAGAACGATTAGTGAAATACATCAAGTGTACATGTGGAGTCTGAAGTGCTCCAGTGTAAACAGATGAAGCGATGGTACTTCCGAAAGAACCGTACACCTGTATAATCTATCACATACGACGTTAAATGTGTTTACGGTTACGGAACAATCAATTTATACATTATTACAGTATTCTTTCAACACAAGTAGAGACACTATATACATAATTTTTTTTAACATACTGCTACCTTATGCATAATAGCAGAAGGCTGAAAATTCACGGAATGATGAGCCATCGTGAGATGCAATAATGCTGCTAACACATAAACTACTTTTTCGCTATTGTAATGGAAATTCTAATGTTATCCAGTTAAACGTTTTCACATAATTGACACCTCTCTCACAGCCGCCATTGTTAGCGGCGAGCACATAAACACTTCGCGCTCTTGCCGTAGCAAATAATAAATCAAAGATAGATAGCTTTAGTTAAAGTAAATTCCTCTCTCTCGGATCTCTCGGCATTTCCCTAATGAAGAATTTTGGAGTTCAATGCTGAAATTACACGGAACATCACTGTATAATCATATAATCTGACCGTATTGCATATTATTATGACATACATTGGATTTAGGCGGCTCGTGCGATCATACGCGATTTCTATTACCAGTTTAATTTGGAAGAGTTACCTATTTTATTTTCCTATGTACAGCCTTAGTCCTAGTCCTTGTAAGATAAGACTGGTGTCCAACAGGAATGATAACAGTTCCGGTGCTTATGATTCTCACAAATACTGAAGCCATGATAATACGGGACTTAGTAAGGAACAATTAAATAAATACATTTTATGTTTTCTAGATATCTACAGAACAATAAGCACGTTCGCGACTCTATCTTTGCCAGTATTTTCCCAGTAATATGATATGGGAAATGTCGTAAGGTTTTTTGAACTCTTTTTATTATAATTTGCTTTGACTTTGATTGCACGGAACGTTTCTTTAGACGAGCTCTGACTAATTAAAAATGTCAGTCATTCCATAGTTTTTGTTATACTTTTCATCGATTATGAATTTCTAGTATCTGACGAAGCAATAAAAGTTCATTTTTTCTACATATTTATAGGGAAAGGAAAGCTTAAAATATAAATTATACATCACATCGAGCATAAGTCTAAAACTAATCCATATAATTATATAACACGAAATTTAGTGTCATCGACTTCTAACAATTCATGTAGAAACAATGTGGATATAAATATACTTGTAGCGTATCTTCTTTAAAAACAGTTGTACAACTGTACGTAAGTCAATAAAATCATGCAAGCGAAATACATAATTCGCTCTATAACCGCAAAGAAAATAATTATTAATCCTACACGTAGTACGTACATATCGTATCGTTTCTTTTTATCGTCATGAACGATATCCAGTCAGTCATTTCAAATAAAAACACACTTTAGTATCTCTACATATTCTTAATACTCTACATGTACCAATACTATCTCACCTCAAGCACAACCGCACAGTCAGCAATTAGGCGATAAACATCAAATAAACCGATATCATGCTTACACACCATAAAACGCGAACCAATACGAATTAGCTAATAATTATAAATGGAAACTGAACATTTCCAAGTGTCTGGAATCCACTTTCTATTTGACTGTTGGAATAAAAAAAACATAAGGCAAGTCAATCCCACACTGTTATTACAGTGACGGCGAACTTTTTTTCACATTAATTAGTTTATTAATTATGCAAATTTATATGCGAATCCACGATGCTTTATTGCGTTTAATCGGATCGAGATCGCTGCTACGATAATGCGTGTGGTACAACGTATAAACGACAAGCGATTGGTCATATTTTTGTTCTACTCTTGTTGTATTGTTTGAGCGTAATTTCGATTTCATCTGGAAGAAGGCTTCCGGGTTTCCAACCGGTTAGAGTGGGAGCTCGAAACTGCTTCTCAAATTACAATCCCGGGAAGGATGATGGTATGTGGTGGCGCATACCCGTATTGTCGTGAGAATCGGAAGCCATGGAATAAGGCATCAGTCCTCTCCCGAATGTCAGACCTGTAGGGGGCGTCATTCCAAGGGGGCACCGGTGAGTTCCGTTGGAGATTCCGGAGATCTCCTATCAGTGCCGAGGAAGGCCACCGAGGGGATTTTACTCCGGTAAATGTCTCACATAAGCCGATATCTCTCCCAGGGTACCGGGTATCTTTTGAAGTAGGATAAAGGTAATGGCAATAGTAAAAAAGGCCCCACTATATAATTTTAAAACAATGTGTATATTCCAGAACGCATTCTTTTATAAATAACAAAAATTTCCAGAACTTACTACTGTTTTTGAACCAACCGTTTTGTTTTTACATGTTGGCCTATTGTCCAAGAACAAGGTAGAGAATGGTAGATGCTCGGTCTTAACTTGGACCTTTGTATTGACTGTTATGGGGTATGCAACGAGAATATACAGATGAAATAAGAGCCCTTAGAGGTATTATTATTAGTTACTATGTACATACTCGTATATACGAGTACAAGACGAATTAATTAATTATACAATTTTTTTCAAAACGACTAATATTTGTAAAAGATATACGTGTAACATTCGTACATTACGCAAACTCTTATTACAAAATCATAATAGCATCTAGATCTTTCTTAGGCTGTCTTACTGTTACATACATGACCACCTAATAAATATTTTTACAGGTGTAATATGCAGAACTTCAAATATTATCAAGAATATGTATAGCGCAAAATCATACCGTTTCAAAAACTGTTACTGCCGGTCCTACCGCTTTTAACTCGCACCACACGCAATGATTGTTTGCCTCGTCCATAGCCGATTATTAGTACATTGGGGTAGATTCAGTGTTTGAGTTATTCAGTATTTTCCGTGTTACTAAGCCGACGTGATTAATTATACAGTACGCTCTTTTTAACTTTTACTCTGACAGAAAACGGGCTTTTTGCTTGTTGCAATACGAGATCTATTTCGATATGTCGTGTTAGGGCGCCGCGGACGGCTGGCTGGCGTGTTAGATCTGAAGTTGTTTCTTTTATCTGTTTGTTTGTTTTTTTTTTATTCAATTTCACTGTTGCAGCTTTGTGTTAAATTTACTTTTGATATCCTGGCATTACATACATACTGGGGTTTTGTAAATATTATAAAATTAAAGTAACAATCTCTCTTTTATTGCAACGCAGTCCATTTCATTTGTTTTACCCAAAAGAATTACAAAAAAATATATTGAAAACTCAAAGTTACAGAAAGATTGAAAGTAGCTCTTCTGACTAATTACGTCATAAAATTGTTCTATAATAATAATAACATTATATCGCCACGCCATATCTTTCACGGGGTAGCCATAGAGTACCGAGTGCCAAATATTTCTATCCTTATAGATCTGCCATGATTCTTTCACAATCACACTTTTAATACATGCCCGCTGGAGAATTGTTATAGACAGATGTTAAAATGTAAAATTGATGTAATATGCCGTCGAACGATAGTCGGGACAGCAGTAAGCAATTGTGACGTCTTATCGGAACAGAACGAGGGTACATTTGAAAATTCTAGAAGTTTATAGGCGTTACCACCGTTGTTAAATGGATTCTACAATTCAATGAAAATTGGATAGATATTTAATTACTGAAAATTATGTGTATATTTAGTGAGGACAACAAACGAACATAACGTAACATCACGCCTGTCATCCCCTAAGAGGTAGCCAGAAGTGTGTAGAACACTCTCACGTGTCACCAGTTGCGTTTACGTCCCTCTATGGAATAGGTGGTGAGTCTATTGCCATGCACCGGGCACAAATCATGACTCCGAGCCACTAGGTACTAGAAAATCTAAATTAGAACAATTCTATATTGCCCAACCCGGGAATCGAACCCAGGACCTCCTGATCGGCAGTCGCACTTACAACCAACACGACCAACGAGGCAGGCACACACCGTAAACTGTTTTAAATAACAGTCAATAAACGAAATGTAGACAATAAAGGAAATGCCTTAATATATCATTATGCTAGAGATCCCAGAGGACGCTGAGTCCCTATTTGTGTATTCTTACAGATCTGATGAGCTTGTTCTACATTCAATATTCTCTTTATACTTACACAGTGAACCAAATTTCACTAGTAATGTTAGCTTTCCACCATAAAATCGATGGTGGCTTCTTACCATATAACGGACACAAACCCAGACTCCATGTTATTACTGAGAATTTTAGTTAAGAAAAAACCAATCACACTTTACTCGACCCGACATGGAACTCAGGACCTATCCATCTGGAGTGGCATTTGCAACCGCTCGCCAACGAAGCAGTCACATTCAATTTATATAAAAAATATTTACTGTCATTATCAAAATGAAACTAGGTTACTAAAGTCCCTCCATGAAATGTATTTCGTAATTCGACGTAAACGTAAGTGGCGAAACGTGGCAATGTTTTACAGTAGTCTGCTTAGCTTTTCAGGGATTAGAGGCGTGACGTTATTTATTATATGTAAAAAACTCCTCATATGTTTTAAAAATTATGACCTGGTGTAATAAACTTTGATTTTCACTACAGAAACCCAATTATTAAAGACGTCTGACAAATTACTGCAGAGACAATGATCGAAGATTTATGATATGCCTGGCCTTGGCGTATTATTTCGCTATAAATCCATATTATTACACATTAATTACAAAAAACGAAAGCTTACGCATAAGCCTGTTGTATAATTTTTATGTTATCTATAAATCGGTACGTAAAGAGATTGTTTTCATACCCTTTTAAGAGTGTTGTGCGTACAGAAGTGTCCGATTTGGCATAGTTCAACTTTTGTAAGAAGGTGTGCAGAAAACTAAGTTTGTATATACGAGTTACATAGGCTAGTAATTAAGTAAATGAAATATTCATTGTTCGCTTTTATATTATCAATGTCAGATACATAATATCCTGAGGTCAAACTGTAGAACACACTAGAAAATTATAAAGGAATTCTTTTTCATATAAAAACTTCAAGAACCTCGAAATTCAAAATTTAAGTTACGTGGATGTGAAAATGAAAATGTGGATGGTTTTCACTTTAAATAGCCTATATCCAGTTCATATATCCAGCCTATAATTGTACCAAAATTTTTCGTAAAAATGACTTCGGATAAATCCGATGCTACTAGGACTATTGAGAAAACGTATATAAACTAAGTCTAATGTGAACTAGTGAAACGTGGGTATGTACTACAGTCCTCTAATTACCTCTTCGGGGATTACAAGCGTGATGTTACCTTCCCGTAACTAAGACATTATAGTCAGTACATAATTTAATCTTATATCTAGTTTGCGTTACTTTTTTTCCACCTTATACCACTTGTAGATCCTTCATTATAGAGGTAAAACCGAGTATTCAAAACTAGTATGTAAGCACAAGTATTGATTATATACAATGTATCTGCTTAGTGGAGATTTCTTATAAAACCAAACAAAGGTATTATTGTAAGACAGAGCAACTGTGTCAGTAATTAAAATGATTGGAGAATGATGAATGGTGTCAATGCGAGCGATTTTATGAGCGGTTTGCGTAGCGAAATAGCATCAATAGTTCTTTATCTGAAACATTGAAGTATTAATGAAAATTTGTTAGTAATATGTATTAATTAAAATACTGCAAACTGCTTACTCGGTTGCAGTGTTTTAGTATTGTGGGTTAGTCATTCTATCCTTTTAAATTTTGAAACCGCAAACTTCACGCTAACGTCGCATAATTCTTACAACACGGTGTGAGAACGCACGCTAATAATCTATTTGCGTATATTTTAATGTCCCTATTGTGACATAACTAAATCTTATATGTTGTCAATATATTAATATTGATACTGTGAAGTTCGTCAGATCGATGAAGGACAACACCGCGAGCCCTACAAGCGAGGCCTGTCAGATCTACCAACTTATATTTGGCCAGCGTGGTAGACCTTACTCGTGTCATTCTGAAAATAAAACTGTGTTCACGATGGAACGATCGAAACTTTGGTGACGATGACGAAAATTATTAATTTGATTGCCGTTAATTTTCCTAATCCGCTAACGTTATGGACTTAGAAATTAATAGCGATTATGAATTATGTAAATTATTAATGTTGTACCATCTAAAGAGGTTGAGGCGAAGTATAAAAAAGCCTCCATGGTTCGTCGGCACTCATTAAAATAATTACTCTCTCTGTAGGACTACCACGAATGAGTATTGTATACGACGTGATAACGATGTCTGAGGGATTATACATAGTGTGAATGAAAGGAAAAAAATTGATTTTTTTTAAATGAAATGTTAATTCATTTATGTTCTTCATTAAAACAATACATTGTAATAAAAGGCGAACTTAATTATTGCAAAAATAATAGTTTACCTTGTGTATGATGAAAGGCAGGGCCAGGTGTGATATTAATTAAAACGAATTCATTACTAAATGAACTTCAGACACATAATTACATAAACATGGGCACATAACATAAATGCATACGATATATTATATGGGTATATATGTACCCACAAATATTTTTTGTAATATTATACGAGTACTAAAGAGGCTAGAAGTTCAACAGTTAAAAGAAGAACTCTACTTTTAATACTCATATTTGTCAACAACATACGATATATTTCCACTGCCGATCTTAGAAATGTCTAATTAATCTCAAATCGATCTTGTATTAAACGTTTAATCAATTGTTATATTATTTACCAATATGATTTATCTTAAACGATAACATCAACACACGTGACAAGTGACCTCTAGTATATACCCTCAAGGGACGACGTCAGATACGAGTAGACTAACGAAGTTTACAGAAATGATAGATAAATCTAAATCTAAAGAAAGCATTATACATAAGATTAAATTTTGTGTAGCTAATACTAAAATACAAACTACTATATTTAGTAAGTTGCTAGAAATCGAAAACTCAAAAAATATGATTCAGTAGGAACGTGACAACATTTTTGTCACACTGTGGAATGTCTTTTTATTTTTATCAACCGCATAATTTATGCCCCAAACAGTACCTAAGATATGGGTTCACTATACCTAAGTATTGGTGCGGAAAATTTGGACTTTGCTGTTTAATAGCGTTACGATTCTGTGCTGGTGTCTAATTATAGCATAATGACTTTATTATGTAGAGTTTAGCATTATTTATTTGTCAGTTCTGCAAGGTTAAAAACGGATTACACTGTTCAGTAATATACTTCTGCGGACATAACACCCCCTTTAGAAATAGGAAAAATATGAATTCCGTAACACCCAGATATAAATAAACGTAAACGTAACATCACGCCTGTAATCCCCGAAGTGGTAGGCAGAGGAGTGTAGTACACTCCAACGTTTCAACATTTACGTTTACGTCCCGCTATGGATTAGATGTTGAGCCACTGCCCTACACTGGGCACGGTTCTAGACTCCGAGCCACTATTACAAAATCTAATCTAATCTATTAGAAAATTTCGATAATGTCCGGGATTTGTACCCAAGACTTCCCGAGCGATAGTCGCGCTAGCAACCAACGCGAGCAACAAGGCACATATAAAAAATATTTTATAAATAGAATAAAGTTATTTGCCGGCTGCTAAAAAAGTTAATTACCGGAAGATTATGATATAATATTTTAGTACATCACTTTTATTTATTGTCAATATAATTTCACCTCGTAAATACCGAATGCAACAGTACCAACTATTAAAACACAATGGCTAATAACATCCCCTACGCCATGGTGTTTCTGGACAGTGTTATTAAATTAGCACTAATTGAGATTAGTCTCTACATCGTCTCTACATTCAATTAGTAGTAATCAAACACTGTGACCGCTTAATCCTCCGAGCCGGTGCGTTCACCTTAATTCAATCAACTGCATTTACTAATCGAATAAGCCGTATTTAACTTCGTGGGGAAAGGATTGACCGCAACGTACACTGGACAGAAAAAACGTTAACTAAACGGCTTATAAGGTTTTGCAGTAATATGGCTTACTAGCCGATTTAATGTAATGTGTCTGTAAAACATGTTTTTATGTTTCTCGGAATAAGTGTTAATGTGATATCTGAAATATATATATTTTCTAAATAGTTAATTTGTACATTACACCAGAACACTTACTTCATTTCAAACCAGATATAACAATCAAATCTAAAAAAATCCTCAGATGCTCAATGAACGTTTGCTATTCATCGCTAAATCACTTTGTCACACTGTCACAAATTAAAATCTCAATCGAAAAAAAACTAAAGTTAAGATAGAACATGTTAGGAACTAAACAGCTTCGGAGTATTGACCATGGCGGGTACAGAAGATGCGACTCATGTCCTTTCAATTTGATATTCTTTAATATTGTGTTTAGGGTAGTTAATTATTCAAATCAGCACTGTTTTACAAGTAATAAAATAATTATAGCACGTGAGCACGTGATAGCCTGAAGACAGTTTATTGTATGAATTTGTTCCATTTACCTAAAACCCATCAATATTCAATGAAAATAATTGACAATGCCCAGAATTAACGTTAATTAAAGTGTTGACGTTAAGGAATTGACGTTAAATAATTTGTTATTAATAATACTACATACCAATATAAAACCACATGTTTATTGATCTGAATATCAATGTGATATTCAGATCAATAAAAATGTGGTCCGAAAATACCCCGTTGGTCATTTACATATTTGGACTTAATTCTTAAAATATATTAAGTTTTCATTGAGCAACGTGATATATAATTGAGAATTTAATGACAGAATATTAATATTACTGCTTCCAACATCGTACGATGCATTACCGCGGTTTTATTATTAAGAGTGTGGTTTCTAACATAAGAGTGTATCTAGCGTTTGTCGCCCAGTGTGCGTTTCCCCTAATCAAACAAAATGCACCGGCCGCGTGCTACCGCGAATCCAGTAGGTTTTCATTTAATAAAACCCTTTTATTGGTTTAACGGATTTACCTAGCTTTGTTGCCGCTTACTTAGTCCCTGTGGTCAAATTTATTTGTATCGACATATGTCGTCGACTAATATTTTGTATATTGCTTCTTCGACCATACGTCAAGTTAATAATTTCAGACACGTCTAAGAGAAATACGTTTGTTTTGGCCTTACTTTTACACAAGTATAAAGAAGAGGTAGAGTTTCTATTTTAATCATTTAAATTGATTTAAATTCAAAATGTTTCATTCGCCCAGCGTTGAAATACGTATACCGCCCGTGAGAGAGTTCCGACGCGCCGTGAAATGACTGCGCCGTTCCGTATATACGATAATATTCTAAGTATTTGCCAATAGCAATACTCTACATACTAATATACAGTATATTCTGACTCACCAATCACGTTCTAATACGCTAATTTATATAGAAAATAAATGGGAAAATCGCACAACGTTTTTCCGCCTTATGTACCACGTGCTCATTTTCCATTGACTCTGAAACCATCCTGATATTGCCACGGACATGTCTCATTGGTCGTAAGGCGTGGTTCGATACAGATTTGAGAGTAAGCGTAATGAGATAAACTGGCCACTTACAAATGTCACGCCTCCG
>DWTO01003517.1:0-12495 GCA_018244755.1 Jemadia pseudognetus | reverse complement strand
ACACATCACGTTGTATTATTTTCTCAATAGACCTAAGGGAGAGGGGAGACTGGGGAGCAACGCTCCGTTGGCTTTGATCTCGTGACAGCAGGAGTCGAGTTATCCCCTATTGCCCATATTTCGTTTATAAGGTTTTTAATATATTCCAAACTGCTGTGAATACGTTTTTTTATAGCAATAAGTGTATTATTATATTTGTTATAAGATATCTGTACCTCTGCGATTGTAATTTCTGTTCAATCTCCAATATCAACTATATTTATTAAGGATAGTTAGAGTCACTGGTGAGCGTCGACAGTCAGTATATTGTGATTCAAATTTCGTTAGGAGGGTTGTCTTAGGAGAGATTATTTTAATTTTGGTATAAAGATGTGAATTTCCTCGCCTCGGATGAGAAAGCTGCTTTTATAAGAATGTCTTAGGATAGGCTATCGTGTGTTAGCGTGCCAAATACTGTATCTGTACCAAAGAGGTATTGCCACACTATACATTTGTGTTTTACAGTCACGTTTCACTTTCTAGGTAAGAAACGCCAAGAGATGGCGCTGTCGGAGGCATGGAGTAAGTCCTCGTTTTCTAACACAAAACGCAATAGAATGATAAAAACGAACGCGATAACGATCCTCGAGTCATCCACAGTGGTCCCATTCAAATGGCACAGGCATAACTATCTCTGCTTCTTCTGCCATAAGGAGTTCAAAAATGTAGGAAGCCTTAAACAGCACACCAGTAACGATCACAAGCGTTCGAGCGTCAAATCGGCCGTCTCGTACCTGAAACGCGACGAGAGAGTCAAAATCGATGTGTCCACTATCGCGTGTAAAATTTGCGACGCCAAAATTCACAACATCAGCGCGCTGATAAACCATTTCATAACGGAGCACGGCAAGACGTTCACCCCGTTCTGCTACGGCGTGATCCCTTACAGATTGGACGCGGACAGGTTCCAATGCGCTGTGTGCGAGAGGGATTTCCACTACTTCATCAAGTTGAACGAGCACATGAACGAGCACTTCGGGAATTACGTTTGCGAGCTGTGCGGCAAGACGTTCCTGAGTCAGGACAGGTTGCGGTGTCACGCGGCAAACCACGGGTCGGGCTACAAGTGTAACGCGTGCCCGAAGATCTTCGATTCGCTCACCCAAAAGAACAGACACGAAGTTCAGATCCACAACAGAGAGATGAAGATTAAATGCCTCTTCTGCCCGGAGACTTTCAAGAACTATACGCTCCGCAAGCGGCATCACGGCACGGTTCACGACATCCAATTGCCGATAGTGAATTGTCCGGTCTGCGGTAAAACGTTTGAGATTCTGAGCAAGATGCGATCGCATCTGAAGGAAGTGCACGTGCGGGAGAAGAACTATTCGTGCACGCTGTGCGAGCAGAAGTTCTTCTCGAAGACGCACGTGCAACGGCACATGGTGAAGCACTTAGGCGAGAGGACGCACCAGTGCGATGTTTGCAGGAAGGCATACGCGAGGAAGCAAACTTTGAGGGAGCATATGCGTATTCATAGCAACGATAGGAAGTACGTCTGCCCGGTGTGCAGTCAAGCGTTCGTGCAGAATAACAGCCTGCGTATACATTTGCGCGTCCATCATCCGGACACCGTAACGTCTCACCAAACTGCGTGATCGATGCCTTTGGTCCGGATTCCTCTTTGATCTCAAGTCACATTCTCTTGTTGACAGGTATTAGAATGATATTGTTTTTGTATTGGGAGCTGTTAACTTTAATACTATGTTTATTTTATCCTATGTTAGTATTGCGATTTTAATGAATAAAGATATATTTATTGAGTGTACAAGAGTTCATCGTCAAACAACAATTGAAGCATATTTCTACGCTATTTTCTGTAACATTGCTTACGAGACCATTTTTCCCGCTAAACTTTAGTCGACAAATAATCAGGTTCTATTTTCAACATGAATGTGTAATTATTGAAATGCGAAAATTCCCAAGGTACCCTTCTAGATAGGGGACTCTAGGGGATCTAGACTCACTCCAAACGGACATTGTATCAACGACAATTCAATTATTATATTGTCTTAACGATGGTATCTACACTGAATTGTTTCGCCTTAAAAAAGTACGTCAAATCATAACGATTACGTTGGATGTTTAACGTTCGTTAAATTCAAAGCGTTGTTAAGGGCGATATTTTGTGAAACAACGCTTTTTGTACTTTGACGATTGTGTCATTGTTAACGTTGACGCCGTCAACTCCATCGAGTGGAGCTGCAACGGCCCGCCCTAATTGGGATGCGTAGGATTATAACGATTTGACTTGTATTCTCTGTTATGTATATTCGAGCGTATGGAAGACTATAAATGTACCCTGATTTTGATTCGATGTAAATTTTTTGCGCTCATTGATTATATAATATCTCACTTTGTTAATTGCAAGTGCACGTAGTTGAAATAAGGGTACATTTACAGTTGAGTAAATCTCTCTTTACAGATGTTAAACCGAGAAAATACAAAGGCACCGAATCCTCGTCGATGCGCCGCCGCAAAAACCTCCAAATCCTATTCAACAATACCACGGTCATACCGTTCAAGTGGCGCGGGAAGTACCTGTGCTTCTATTGTAGCAAAGACGTGGCAGAATACACCGAACTGAGGAAGCACACGAAATCCCACGGCGACTGTTCCACCCGAGATCATTCCCTGAAGGTGCTGAAGGGTGGACAGAACATGGAGATCAAAATAGACATTTCAGAGATCACGTGCGAAATTTGTAACGAACCGTTCACCGCGTTCGACGAAGTGCTGAACCACTTGCACACCGAACACAAGTTGCAATACGATCGTGACGTCGAAATGGCCATAGAGGAATACAGGCTTGTCGATTTGAGGTGTTTGGTCTGTGACGAGAAATTCACGTACTTTGGTTATCTCGTATCGCACGTGAACAATTGCCACCCGAAGAATTGTCTGATTTGCGACAAGTGCAATCAGAAGTTCAATAAGAAGAGAGATCTGTTCTCGCATATGAAAAACTACCATAGAGAAGGCGGTTACAGTTGCGAATTCTGCACCCAGAGCTTCAGTTCTTTGAACATTTTAAGGAAGCACAGAAACAATCGCCACTTCACCAGATGCGGCGTTTGCCAGTTGAAACTGCCAACGGCTGTGCTCAAGCAGAAACATATGGAGCTCGAGCATCCAGACGATGGCTCTCTGCAGTGCGATATTTGCTTCAAGGAGTTCCACACGAAGCAGGGTCTGAAAATGCATCTCAAGAAATGCAAAGGCGACGACGGTTTATACGTCGAAATAAAAAAGGAAAGCCTGGACGCCATGGATTTAGACGATGCTTATGTGGACCCAAAACGACCCACTGTGAAGCAGGTCAGAGAGAACATCGTCATTGTCATAAACATGTCAACGGCAATACCGTTCAATTTTTATAAGAACAAATTCAATTGCTTCTACTGTTCCAAAGATTTCCCCGATTCAGATACCATGAGGGAGCACACCGTAATGGAGCATCCGGTGTGTGATGTCAAGCAGAAGTGCATAAGGAAATGCAGGGAATCGGTCGCGTGCGTTAAAATAGATGTCTCCTCGCTGGCTTGTAAGATTTGCTTTGAATCGATGAATGATTTGAATGTTCTGTTAGACCATTTGATAATGAAACACGATGCGAACTACGATAAGACGATAACGACCTGCTTACAGCCCTACAGGCTGATAAAGGACCACATGGCGTGTCCTCATTGTCCAAACGAAACGTTCAGATTCTTCGGCACCTTGCTCAAACACATGAACAACAAGCATACAAACAACAATATAATTTGTGTCTACTGCGGCCAGACGTTCAGGCGCGATCAAAATCTGCGCGTTCACATCTGGCGACATCATAGGGATGGTAGATTTAAGTGCGCTATATGCGGTGCCGATTGTAATATACCGTCCAGACTGTACATGCACATGGCGAAGGCTCACGGTGTCAAAGCGGCCAAATGTCCGAAGTGTCCCGAAGCTTTCTCCACACAATATCTTCGCCAGAAGCATTTGATCGAAGCTCACGATTCTGGTCACAAGTGCACTTACTGCGGCAAGTTGTTCACGAGAAACTCCTTCATGAAAGACCACATACGAAGGACGCACTTGAAAGAGAAGAACGTGGAATGCTCCATTTGTAATATGAAGTTCTTCAATAATATTCTCCTCAGACGTCACATGGTGAAGCATAGCGGCGAGAAGAACTTCCATTGCGACGTTTGTGGGGAAAGATTCTACTGGCGCAAGAGTCTACGCACTCATATGACTAGGCATGATAAAGTAATCAATCCCGTACAGATTTAGTAGCTTTAAGATTAATATTTATACGGACCTGATCTCAATGGAATCTCTTTAGTTTTATTACTGGTCCTTTATGGACATGTATTTGATGTAAGTTTATAAGCGTGATGTTACTATGTAAAGATGTTGCATTACTAATATAATTTTTGTATCTCACAATATTTTGTGATTATTAAGAACGTCTATTCTCCTTTTGAAGCACCAAATACAATTTCCAAGGCCATATAAATTTGAAAAATCATAAGTTTCAAGCCGAAAAGGATGAACCGATCTTGTATAGAGTTAGCCAAAACATTGCGAATGGAATCGGGCTGTTTGAAATACTGTCCATATAAAGAATGAATTGAAGGATAAAAAAATTGCATGAAAGATATTTAGATTTCCTCACTAACCAAGTCTCAGTTGACTAGGACTTGTTCTATTTACGTAAGGACATGATTTTACGAAATAACTTCTATGTCGTATAAAACTGGTATCGCCGCTGAATGCACTTTCTACTTCTTTTTATAACGTTGTTTCTCTACATTGCATGATAAGACAAAATGCGAAGTAAACTCGACTATAATATGTACTTCGAAAGCTGTAAATTTTAATTTTTATTAGTGAAATGGAATTTAGAATGTTTTCATTTAACCGTGAACATGTGATAACGTTGAAACAAGTCGTATTGAAGTTACCAAGGTTACAGAAGAGCATTTCTTTCCAGATAAAAACGGAAGGACGCATCAAGATGCTAATCGACAGAGAAGACAAAACCTACAAGTATTGTTCAACAATACTACAGTAATACCTTTTAAAGGACGTGGGACTTTTAAATGTTTTTATTGTGGAAAAGCGGTAGCTGATTATCAGGAGTTTAGACGACATACGAAAAGTCACAATCCGTGCTCGGTTAAGGATCGAGCGATTAAATTAGTTAAAACTGACGAAGCTGAAGTGAGAGTGGATGTTTCAGTTGTAATTTGTGAAATATGTAATGAGTCTAAGGCCAATTTTGATGAGTTAGTCGGCCATTTAATAGAGGAACACGATTTGAAGTACAACAAGGATGTAAAATTACTGATAATGCAGTATAAACTTGAGGGTTTTAGATGTGTGCTATGCGATCGGGAATGCGAGAGTCTAATTTCCTTGTTGACCCACGTGAGTAAGGACCACGAGACGATCAAACCTTTTTCTTGTGGCGAATGTAGACAGAAGTTTAATAAGAAATGGGAGTTGGACACGCATATGCGGGCTTATCACAAGAATGAGTACAGCTGTTCTAAATGCACCTTGTCTTTTCCCTCGTATATTGCGTTGCAGAACCACAAAAGAAATTCTCATATAGCAACTTGTAACATCTGTTTCAAACCCTTTGCGACGGCCAAAAAACGTCTGGAGCATTTGAAGTTGGAACATGGGGACGATACGTTACGATGTGGCTTTTGCGATAAACACATTAGCACAAAGATCGGATTTCTGAGACACGCGTCGAAATGCATGGAAAGGGAAGCTAAACATTCGCCAGAGGAATTGCAGGATTTGATTGGTGATGTCTGTCATGTCAAAAGGGTCAGTGTGAAAACTATTAGAAACAACATTGCCTGTATTCTGAACAACTCCACGGCTGTGCCGTTTAAATTCTTCATGAATAGATTCAGATGCTTCTATTGTCCGAAAGATTTCCATGAATGCGATGATCTAAAAGAGCATACTAAAATTGAGCATCCACTCTGCGATACCAAGTTCAAATGTATGAGGATGCGGAACAGACAGGACGCGAAGATCAAAATAGACGTGTCTTCACTGTTTTGTAAATTGTGTTTCGAAGCGATGAAAGACTTGGAAACGCTCATTGATCATCTGATCACGGAACACAAATCGCATTTCGACAAGAGCGTCGACAGCAACATCCAGACCTTCTCTCTTATCAAAGATCGTTTCCTGTGCCCGTTCTGTGGTGAGGTGTTCCGATACTTCGGTAACGTACTCAAGCATATAGGCCGGGCTCATTCCAACAACAACACTGTTTGCATGCACTGCGGTGCCACGTTTCGAAGCTCGCCTAACTTGCGAGCACACATATACAAGCACCACAGGGCGGCGAAATACAAATGTGGCAAGTGCAACTTGGAGTTCGGCAGTAAGAAGTACTACCAGACGCACTTGGGGCGTGTGCATGGAGACAAGATGGTTGAATGCGGGACGTGTCGTGACAAATTTTGTTCTGTTTATGAGAAACAGAGACATATGATCAATGTGCATCAGTCGGGCCACAAGTGTTCATACTGTGGGAAACTGTTTACTCGCAACTCTATTATGGTGGATCACGTGAGGCGGACGCATTTGAAGGAGAAGAACGTTCAGTGCGAGATTTGCTGCGAATTCTTTTTCGATGTTCACCTGTTGAGAACGCATATGGTCAAGCACTATGGAGAGCGAAATTTCCATTGCGACATCTGCGGCAAAAAGTTCCTCTGGAAGAAAAACCTCAGGGGCCACATGGCGTCCCATTTCAGAAACGTCAATTGAAATTGAACCTAATGACTGTTAATCAAGACTTATTATTTTGTAATAAATGTATATAGCATCAAACGTATTTACTGTCTCGTTTATCATTATGGCTCATTGTGTCCCGAATTTATTTTCGTATTCAACAAATGCATGCAATCTCAAATGTTACCGAGATTGGTTCGCGGACGTGTCCTAAAAACATTGTGTAGCATAACAAAACATATAATGCTACCCTGATACAGACAAGAAAATTTCTTTTCAGATATAAACGGATCCGGACAGACGCAAAGTTTTAATAGACGGAGGAATCTGCAGATATTGTTCAACAACACGTCTCTATTGCCATTTAAATGGCGTGGGAAATACTTGTGTTTTTACTGCGGCGAGGATGTACCAAATTATTTGGAATTAAAGAAACATACCAGAGCCCACGGCGCTTGTTCAGACAGAGACAGAGCGATTCGTCTAGTTAAGGCGCCGGATGCGGAAGTCAAAATCGACGTGTCCGATGTCACTTGTGGGATATGTAGCGAAACGTTTGATAATTTTGACCAAATTGTTGATCATTTGAAATATAAACACAAGTTGCCGTACGATTCCAACGTTAAGCTCTCATTAGCTATATATCGCCTAGTCGATTTGCAGTGTCTACACTGCGAAGAGAAATTCGATTATTTCAACAAACTCATCAAGCATGTTAATAGTAGGCACCCGAGCGAAAGCTTCGAATGTTCTAGATGTCTCCAGATGTTTAACAAAAAGAGAGACTTGGACGCCCATACGCGGATGCATCATAAGAAGGATTACAGGTGTCTCAAATGTTCGTTGATGTTTTGCTCGTACGCTGCCTTCAAAAAACACAACATCAACTCGCACGTCTCAACTTGCAATATTTGTTTCAAAAGCTTCACCTCCCTCAAGAAGAGATTGAAACACATGAAATCGGAGCATGCGAACGAGATGCTGAAATGTGGTTTCTGCTTAGAAATAATGAGCACGAAGCAAAGTTTCCTGCGCCACGCGACCAAATGCAATGTGGAACTTGTGAACGCCGAGAACGAAGTGCCCGTCGATGATGATGAAAGGAAGCCGTCCGTTCTCCAAATAAGGAGTAACGTTGCTTGCGTTTTGAACATGTCTACCGCTATACCGTTCAAGTATTTTATGAGTAGGTTTAGGTGTTTCTACTGTCCTAAGGACTTTAACGAATGCATCGATCTAAGGGAGCACACGGTCTCAGAGCATCCCCATTGTGATATTAGGCTCAAGAGTATGAAACTGCGCAATAGGCATGATGGTTGTATTAAAATAGATATAGCCTCGTTGTCTTGCAAGTTGTGCTCGGAACCGATGCGAGACTTAGATTCCTTGATAGATCATCTCATATCCAATCATAAAGCGCGCTACGACAAGTCCATAGATTGCAACATGCAGCCATACAAGCTGATAAAAGACAACTTCGCTTGCCCTCTGTGCGGGGAGGTGTACAGGTATTTCAGTACGTTGCTAAGGCACGTAGGTCAATTTCATACGGAAAATAAGTACATTTGCGTGTACTGTGGCAAGTCGTTTCGTAACGTTTCCAATTTGCGCGCTCACATATCGAACAAACATAACACGGCCGTGTATAAATGTGGCAAATGTGACCTTGAGTTTACTTCGAACAGCCATTTGCAAACGCACCTGGGGAGCGCGCACGGTGCCAAAGTCATCCAGTGTACAGAGTGCCAGGAGAAGTTTATATCCAGTTACAGAATGCAGAGACACCTGGTCAATGTTCACCGATCTGGTCACAAGTGCACGTACTGCGGGAAGTTGTTCACGAGGAATTCGCTGATGGTGAACCACGTGAGACGGACGCACTTGAAGGAGAAGAACGTGGAGTGTTCGGTGTGCTTTGAGAGATTTTTCGACGGACAGCGGTTGAAGATACACATGGTGAAGCATTACGGGGAACGGAATTTCCATTGTGACGTCTGCGGCAAGAAATTTCTATGGAAGAAGAATCTCAGGGGGCACATGTCTTCGCATATTAGGAACGCTAGCCAATTGACAAGCTAACGTACATATACTTCTGTGGCAATCATTTTGTATCAGATGGCTTGCGAAATGGTACGGTTCTCTCAGCAACAGATATCATGACGTAAAGAACGTAAGGAACCTGCAATTGATTTCTTTAATAAAGCTGTGATTACTTTATTTCCAGAAGAATATTTTTGTGTTCTTAATGAAACACGTTTTAAATTACTTACGGTCTAAGCTTATAATTGTGCCCAAAATGCAGATCGCCCAAATATTGTTTTATTTCTCCTTGAAAAGCACCAAAATGCGTCCGGCTGTTCCAAGAAGACGTTTATCCAAACATCAACAACGTATTATTATTTCAATAGTTCGGACATCGCGTGATACAAATCCAGTATTAATAATTACAATAAGAACTAATCCATCTATTATGAGGTACATTCACATCAAGAAAATTTCTTTGCAGATGAATTCGCGCAAAGCAAGTACGAGCAGTTCACCTCTGAGAAAAGGAGGGAAAATTTGAGAATACTCTTCAACAATACGTCCGTTATACCGTTTAAATGGCGCGGCAAGTATCTGTGCTTTTACTGCGGCTCGTTTCACTCAGACTATCTGGAATTCCGAAAGCATACAATATCGCACGGCCTTTGCACGACGAAGGATGTCGCTCTGAAACGGATCAAACGTACGAACGATGAAATCAAAGTAGATATATCGAGCGTTAATTGTGAAATTTGCAACGAACCTTTTACGTCTCTGAATGAGATAATTGATCATTTGATAAACAAACATAAGCTCGATTATGATAAGACCGTACAGATTCCATACCAGGAATATTTGCTTGGATCCACGCGCTGTCATTTCTGCAACGAGCAGTTTTCATACTTTGGTTACCTCATCATCCATGTCAACAGCAATCATCCACGGAACTGCTTCACTTGTGACTATTGCGGATTAACATTCAACAAACAAAGAAATATGTGCTCTCACATTAGACAAAATCATCGTGAAGGCGGTTATCCGTGTGACGATTGCGCTGATGTATTCGAATCTCAGGTAAAATTGGAGAAACATAAGAAAAGCTATCACTTTAGACAGTGCAAAACATGCCATTTGAGAGTGGCGTCGTACAGTCTACTCAAGAAACACAAGCTGCTCGAGCATCCTGATAATAAATGTCCGCACTGTGCAAAAGAATTTCAGTCACGACAGGGCCTCATAATGCATTTGCGTGCATGTCCAGCCAAAATAGTCGCGATAAAAGAATGGAATATGCGAATAAAACCGCATCCACTGGAGAACACACTAGCACCCACGGTGAAGAAGATTCTCACACAAAAACGACAAAACATGGTTACCATTCTGACAATGTCCACGGCGACGCCCTTTAAATTCTTCGCAAAGTTCTCCTGCTTTCATTGTTCAAAAAAGTTCACAGAGTTTGATGATTTGAAGGAGCACACAGTGTCGGAGCATCCTGTTTGCGATTTGAAATCGAAATGCATTAAACGTTGCAAAGGTGAAAGGGCGATTGTGAGAATAGATGTGAACTCTTTGTCATGTAAAATCTGTTGTCAGCCGATGAAGGATTTGGATACGTTGATAGAACATTTGATTGGCAAACACAACGCGAACTATGACAAATCTGTGACAGGTTGCTTCGAGACGTTCAAGTTGATCAAAGACAGCATTCCCTGCCCGCATTGTTCCAAAGTCTTCCGGTACTTTGCCACTCTTGTCAGGCATATCAATTCAATGCACAGCAACAACAAATGGATATGTGACTTCTGTGGGAAGACCTTCAGGAACGCTAACAATTTGGGGGTGCACGTGAGCTACGCGCACACTGGATCCTGTGAATGTGAGGTTTGCGGGCTGAAGTTCAAGAATCAGCTGTGTCTCGGTCGGCACAAGGCGAAAATGCACGACGTTAAAGATTTCAAATGCCCCAAATGTCCCGAGCTGTTTCAATCGCAGTATCACAAACAGAAACATTTGATACAGGTACATGATATTGGCCACAAGTGTACTCATTGCGGGCGAATGTTCACTAGGAATTCCTTCATGAAGGACCACATCAGGCGCGTCCACCTGAAGGAGAAAGATGTGTCGTGCGTGCTGTGCAATGAGAAATTCTTTGACAACCACTTGCTGAAGCTCCACATGGTTAAACACTATGGCGACAGGAAATTCGCGTGCAACATTTGCGGCAAGAATTTTTTGAGGAGAAGCAATTTGAGTTGTCACATGGACATGCACAAGAAATACGGTCACATCGTAACTGTCGAGGCTTAGATTCGGTCGTTTTCTATTAACGTTTCTTCGACGATAAAATTTTCAACGTTTTTGACGCTTCTTTTTACATCGTAATAGTTTTTGGTGTCGATTTGATTTTGATGTATAGAAGTTTTTTTGTCGATTTGATTTTGATGTTTTTCACTGTTGACTTTAAGACTATCACTGCCACGTATGTCCGATGACTGATAAATGTTAACACAACCATCTAAATAATACCTTATTTAAGACAATAATGTAATAATATTAAAAATGAGACTCCAAATAATAATAATAATAATAATGTTAAATTTTACAACTTCGAATTATATGAAAACTGCCACTGCGTTTGAAAGTGTTATAGGTTTAAATACAGTAATTGTAAATATCACTTAAGCTCTCTTATTTTTACTTTCAGTAAAACATGTCAATATTATCTCGTTTAGTTCATTATTGTTCCCATAATTTCAATAGGTGGTCGCCCATGGCGATTCAGTTGATGTTGTCACGGGTCCTATACCTGTGCTTATATAAGACGCGTTTTCATCGCAAGCGTTTCCCCACTACCGTTGCTCTACAGCCTCGATGCTGTGCTTTGAAAGGAGCTGGTGCGGCGGTAACCCCTCGCCTCTTAACCGATGACGTCCGAACCAATTGCGCTTTGTAGTTATATTAAATCGCGTCTATCGTGTGTCGATGCAAAAACTCTCCTTGGGAGAACTTAGTTACGTCTGCATCAAGCCTGTAACCTCCGAAGAGGTAGGCAGAAAAGTGCAGTACACTCCCACGTTTCACCAGTTACGTTTACGTCCCACTATATGTAGAATTGGTGTTGTGCCTATTGCCGTACACTGGATACACAGACTCCGGGCCAGCACTACATAATCTAAGTTGGAAAAAAATATTAGTGTCCGTCCCGGGATTTAAACCCAGGACCTCTTGATCGTCAGTCGCACTTGCAATCAGCATGACCAGGGAGGCAGTCTCCGTTACGTCAGCATTACGATACTGTTAATTCGTTGAGAAATTTCTTTTGTCGCCAAAGGCGTTCGTGTCATTTCAACGCATTTACACAGAATCACATTAGTATCAAAGAACATGGATGTGAACCTTCCACAAATTACATGATATGTAAAAAGGATTGAATTAATAACCCATGATATTTGAATTCAGTTCGACATGCTAATTTCCCAGAACTCGTGGTTTCAAGGTATGGTTGATGGATAAATACCTACCCCACAATAATAGCGCATATTGCGCGGCACGTACTGTCTATATATTGATGAATTATCGATTAGATGAATTAAGAAGTGAATTCACATTTCTTTGCAGATGAATTCGCGCTAAGCAAGTACGAGCGCTTCTCCTGGGAAAGGAACGAAAATT
>DWTO01003516.1:0-12495 GCA_018244755.1 Jemadia pseudognetus | reverse complement strand
GGTGGGACTCGAACCCACAATCCCCGGCTTAGGTCGCCGATGCCCTATCCATTAGGCCACAGGGGCGGACATTTGTACAAGCGAATTAACCGTACAGGCTAAAGAATTTAGGTAATTTTAGCGGTGACAATAACAATATCTGTATTATTTTCTATTAAAATCCACCGTAATGCGAATAGAAACAATGTACAATGACAAGTCTATACATATTAATGACATTTGTACAGTGTAAAGTGTATTGTACAATCACATTATTTTATTGTACAAAATAGGAATATTTTTTAATCATTACGTCATCGTCATAAGCGTATTCAGTTACAGAATTAATAAAAATAAATAATAATAATATGTTTTTGCACTAATCGCGACATCTCGTTATTACCCTTGTAGTAAAGTGGGAGGCGGTGGGTTTCTCGGGGTTAAACAGTTTTCCCGCACTTGGACAGACCTTCTAGTTCTCTATGTACACGCAAGAGAGCGATACTGTGCTCAATCTGTTATATTTTAAGCTTTGCTTGAATATGTTATAATATTATTTTAGAGTACCACAACTACCGCAAACATTATTTTGATTGTGACAAACTTAACCGAACATAGAAACCGATACAAGGAAAGTTTATTGACAATACGTAGTTATTGTAACGTAAAAACGCAACATCACGCCTGTTATCCCCGAAGAGGTAGGCAGAGTATTTTGTTTATTACATAGTTATTGTAATCATGAAAAATATTGTTAGTAGTTTAAACTGAAAACTATTTGATATGTAATATAACATTCAAGTTTTCTTTAAAGGATAATTCACACTCCACGATCTTGAGTCCATTGCTAGGCGAATAGTAGTTTATGTTACAAGCGCATCTAGCACACAAAGTTTTATTCTTTATCCCGAATATACTTGTGCTACTAATTAGGGCCCCGTTATTGTCGCTGCTCGCAGGACAGCCTGCACGCATGGACATGAATAACACTTCAACTGTGTCCACGAAATTATTCTAAAAAATATATAAAACAATAATGATATCATTTTCCAAAATTAAGTAAAATCGGACAAAATGATTGGATATTTCTGTTCCGACCCCTGGTGGGACTCGAACCCACAATCCCCGGCTTAGGTCGCCGATGCCCTATCCATTAGGCCACAGGGGCGGACATTTGTAAAAGCGAATTAACTGTACAGACTAAAGAATTTAAATAATTTTTTGGGTTAGAATAATATTATTTCTATTTTTTCTATTAAAATCCACTGTAATGCGAATATAAACAATGTACAATGATACGACTGTATATATTAAAAACGTTTAGGGCGTAAAGCGTATTGTACAAGAAACCACATTATTGTATTGTACAAAATAGGCATATTGTTTGAAACTTTAGGTGTTTATTATAAGCATATTTATTTATGGAAATTAGTAATACCATGTTTTTACGTTCATCGCGACATCTCGTTACTGTCCTTGTACTTAGGTGGCAGCCGGTGAGCTTTTCGGGGACTAACAGTTTTCCCGCACATGGAAAAACCTTCTAGATCTCTATTTACACGCAAGAGCGCGGTACTGTGCTCAATCTATT
This sequence comes from Jemadia pseudognetus, assembly GCA_018244755.1. Classification (NCBI taxonomy): domain Eukaryota; kingdom Metazoa; phylum Arthropoda; class Insecta; order Lepidoptera; family Hesperiidae; genus Jemadia; species Jemadia pseudognetus. The sequence goes on along the minus strand of DWTO01003516.1, from coordinate 10,925 downwards.
ATATTTTAAGCTTTACGTGAATATGTTAAAAAATTATTTTTAATTATTTTCTGAGTAACGTAACTTCACGCCTGTAATCCCCGAAGTCGTTTCGAAATAGTTTCTGAGTCGTACCAGAATAGGAATATATTGCCCAACCTCATGACGTGATACAGGGTGTCTTAGGAGGCGACTGAGCCCATCGCTGGCAGATCACGAGATAGCGCGGCTTAGCTAGGCACAACCAAATGCCCTCACGACAGCAGAGTAGGCGGTGCGCAAATCTGATCCACAACCTGCGTGCTCTGCGTGCGGTCTATACGCATAACCTCTCAGGGGGGCTTTTGCCCAGCAATGGGCTTCAATAGGCTGATAATGATGATACAATTTTCATGAGTAATATAACATCTAAGTTTTCTTAGTAGATAAATGAAAATTGAGAAACTCGAGTCCTCATCCAGATCATCCAACAGATGAAATTTTATTTTTCATACCGAGTATATTTCTTCTACTAAACTGGACCCTTGTAAGTAAGTGTCGCTACTCGCACTATAGCCTGAAATTACACGCCAACATGAATAACATTTAAATTGTCTCCAAAAGGATATCTCCACGCAATTATTCTACAAAATATATAAAATAACAATATTATTATTATTCAGGATTTAAGTAGAATCAGACAAAATGATTGGATATTTCTGTTCCGACCCCTGGTGGGACTCGAACCCACAATCCCCGGCTTAGGTCGCCGATGCCCTATCCATTAGGCCACAGGGGCGGACATTTGTACAAGCGAATTAACCGTACAGGCTAAAGAATTTAGGTAATTTTAGCGGTGACAATAACAATATCTGTATTATTTTCTATTAAAATCCACCGTAATGCGAATAGAAACAATGTACAATGACAAGTCTATACATATTAATGACATTTGTACAGTGTAAAGTGTATTGTACAACCACATTATTTTATTGTACAAAATAGGAATATTTTTTAATCATTAGGTCATCGTCATAAGCGTATTCAGTTACAGAATTAATAAAAATAAATAATAATATGTTTTTTGCACTAATCGCGACATCTCGTTATTATCCTTGTAGTAAAATGGAAGGCGGTGGGTTTTTCGGGGTTAAACAGTTTTCCCGCACTTGGACAGACCTTATAGTTCTCTATGTACACGCAAGAGAGCGGTACTGTGTTCAATCTATTATATTTCAAACCAAGTGAATATGTTCACATATTATTATACTGCCACAAATAACGCAAGCATTACTTTTATAATATTACCTTTAATTGTTCCCACCTTACCGCAATTCAGTGCAGTGTAAAGCGAAAACGGGCAATTTTACACGAATATCAATAAAAATAAAAACTCCTATTGACATTTCTCAATTGTTTTAAGCTGATTAAATTATTTTGATGAATAATATAAAATCTTAGTGTTCTTTACTATCTACAATCTTAAGTCCTCATTCAGCACACGAAATTTTATTGTTCAACACTAGTATATTTCTGTTACTAAGCAGGGCCTCTTTAAGTGTCACAAGTCGAAGTGCAGCCTGTAATTACACGACAACATGAATAACATTTCAAGTGTTGTAAAACGAATATCTCCACGTAATTATTCTAAAAAATATATAAAACAATAATGATATCATTTTCCAAGATTAAGTAAAATCGGACAAAATGATTGGATATTTCTGTTCCGACCCCTGGTGGGACTCGAACCCACAATCCTCGGCTTAGGTCGCCGATGCCCTATCCATTAGGCCACAGGGGCGGACATATGTTCAAGCGAATTAACTGTACAGGCTAAAGAATTTAAGTAATTTTTCAGAGTACAATAATAATATCCCATTTACTTTCTATTCAAATTCACCGTAATGCTGATAATAAACAATGTACTAAACACGATTACACATATAAATAACATTTATACTGCATAACGCCTTTAAATAATGTAGGTATGTTTAAAAGCACTCAGAAACGAAAGCAATATTTCACGCGCGATTATGCATGACATCCAGTCATAGCGACGCGTGACGATTCCATTCAGAAATGGGCCCCTAAATATTACTATACAGTTAGTGGCTATTAATAATACAAATCAGGCATTAGGTTGGAAATGCACGCAGTGTGTTGCGGCCTCGGACGCAGTCACGCAGACGGTTCACTCGGCTTCGTCCTTGAAAAGCATTGCCGAAACCGCGCGCTTAATACAGTAGCGGCGAAATATTTGCTCACTATTATTACCATCACGTTAGATCCCTCGGAGGGTAGGCAGAGGGAATCGTTTGCCGATTACCTGCCTCCTTACCGTATTTCTCTGTAGCTGTCTCCTTGCCGTATTTCTGCATCATTATTATTATCGTCAGGCCGGGTTCCTCACAGGGTACGAACTTCACAAGTTACAGCACCGAATAACAATGCACGTTAATCGAGTTCAGTACAATCCTACCTGTAACGTTCGTTCCACTATGGAATAGGTGGTAAACCTATCGCCATACACCGGACACAAATCCAAATGAGTCACTGCTGAAAACTTCTACTAGACAATCTAAGATAGAAAAATCCATTTTAGTACCTGACCCAAGACTCAACCCAGGACCTGTCGAACCCCAGTAACACTTACTCCCCCAGAACCAACGACGCAGCCAAGTCCCAACCAAACGGGACAGCCGAGTTTTTCAGGTTTACAATAAACTTAATACATACTATTATTTAAGCTAGGAAATTTAGTAATTATTAACAGCGTATATTATTAAAGGCTAACCTTAGACATAAGATGTAATATAAATAGTTTAAATTTTACCAACATGTAACTGACAACCGACACATGAAGCCTGTCAGCCGTCAGTTCAATAAAGGTAAATAGTGTAAGGTAAGTGTAATTTTAAAGTTCAACTTGTGCATTTGCTCCGTTTCATAATTTACACAGCGAACGTCCGTTCCGTGAATCACGAAAGGTTTCTGACGTAGGTACAGTGGAGCAAACATGGTGGTTGCTACAGAGACAAAAAAATGTATGTACCACCGAATTAACTTTGTCAATACTTCGTACCACGTTTGAACAGTCGCTTGCTTCCAGTCTTCTCTCAGAATTGAAAGGATTATGGCCACAGTCTGCCACGTTGGCGACTGCACGTACGTGTGCAATTTTCCTTGCGATGTTTTCCTTGGTCCTTACAACAAATAGTAATAGACCTTTAAAATGTTGGTTCATTTTTATAAAACGGTGCGCGCCAACAATTGAACCCAGGAGTTCGGAATGGGAGACTGAAATATAAACCCGTAGACTATTGCTAATATCTCTGCATTTTGGCTTATGTGATTGACTATTATTTATAGGATAACACAGATATTTAGAAAGTCGTGTAAAAAAGGAACTCTACAATGAAAAGACTTCACTGTATGCAAAATTGATAATAATAAGTTTATTTTTATATTATTAATAATTCCTATTAATAATAAATTTTTGACTGTCTCGTTAGTCGTGCTTATTGCAAGAGCGACTGGTGATTAAGAGGTCGTTGGTTCAAATCCCGGGTCGGATACTATTGGACTTATCTAATTTAGATTTTCTAGTAGTCTTGATACATGCCCGGTGTATGGCAATAGACTCACCACCTATTCCAATCTTCTACCTACTTATTCACGGATTATAGACGTGATATTAAGTTTAAAATTATCTTACATAATACCATGCAATTAAACTCTCCCCTTTTCCATCCCTTTTTGGATTTTTTTGTTAATTCTAATATTATTTTTTTATATATGTGCTATATTTGGATGGAATAAAGATTTTCTTTCTTTCTTTCTATATGACCTCAAAAACTTAAGCGAGCCATTGAAATGTATTTACAGTAAGACGTTGCGGTTGCTTGTAAAACCTTACGTATAATTATCTGGGGTGCACAAAATAGGCTTTACTGAGAACACTAAGATATGGTCTTGAAGATAAATATAAAAATGGGGCCGATGAAGCCTTCACCAATATTTTTATGTAAGAGATTACATGAGACTACATGATATTGATGTGTGACTGCATTTTTCTGGTATAGCTGGTATTAACCAGCACTTGTCGGTACTGCACTGTTGAGCTCAAGATCAGGCGTAGACCACCCTTATCCGATTGTCTTGAGCACGATTTGTAACTGGATGTGTATGTATCTTTAGTTGATATTTTCTATTGAACCTTGCCGGTTTATATTGAAATGGCTCGCTATGAAAATTACGATACCTACATTAATTTCAATATCTATATAAATAAACCTAAAACGTTTACAGAATATTTCTGTGAGACTCTGGAATATTTACTTTTATACCGATTAATAATATAAACTTAACATCAAAAAACGTAAAATCACATCCTTAATCCCCGAAGAAGTGCGCAGAGGAATGTAGTACACTTCCAGGGTTCACCAGTTACCCTTACGTCTGCTTACGGAATATTTGGTGGTTAGTCTATTGCCATACATCGGGCACAAATCCAGACTCAGAGCCGCTACTAAAAATGTCTATTAGTAAATCTAAGTTAGCAAAATGCAACATGATACCTAGAATTTGAATCCAGGATCTGTCGACCATCAGTCCCGGTTGCAACCAACTAGTGAGGTATGATTAATCCTTTAATCGTTTCCTGTTGAAAATCTACATCCTTTCTGATGGTAACGATGTTCGTTCCATGCTTTACCAAGAACGCGAGTTGACACCCTTCACACCCCTTGAAGGAGACTATAAAGAAATTCAAGCCATGTAAGTTTATCTAGATGTGATTAGTAGAAGGAATTCAATGCTAGATGGTATATTCTAGCAGCCAACCCTGAATGGAGATGGATACAACTGTTTTATTATTCGTCTGATGATAATAAAACTATATTCAACCAATGATTTACGAGAACCTCTTAACAATATTTACGGCAATAATATAAAAAAGTTACGAGCTCACATGACTCAATACATAAAGGGTTTTATAAAAACATATGACTTCAATATTGCTTGATATTTGTTCAAATCAAAATGGTGCGCTATTCCGAAGGCTTCAAAGATTCATTGTCAAATTTAACTTCTGAAATACAAGTAGGTGTGCTGAAATAAATAAATACCGTAAGTATTTAGCGATATTGAATAAACACAAAGAAAACGAATGAGCGAACGAGAATGTCTGAGTCTGGACTGATTTCGATTATAGTACTAATAAAGAAAACACTTAAAACTTGAAAATATAAAGTACCTGATTTTCAACTAATTCTATGTTTGCTTTCCACATGTGACTAAGATATCTCGTGACTAAAATGTCAATGATAAAATCATTATGATGCTCTTTTTCATTAACTCTATACGTACCTAGATGACAAATTACTCTTATATTTACATGTAACGAAACCTGGCCCTTCAGTGTTATTTTTTTTATTACTGGCAAATGACACCGAAGACGATTTATAACATTTACATCCAAATATAAATATGGATAAAAATGTCGAAGTGTTAAGATGATAGAACATGAAAACTGTAAATGAATAAATAATAAATGCTACCACAATTGATTACCTTTGTAATGTGTATTAATAATGCAATGCGGAAAAAGCTTCTAAGTATTGTTAGTTGAAATATAATAAATATAACGGCTCGTACATATGTTCGAATATTTTCATTTCATTTCAAGCAAAGCAACTTGCACGACATCGTAATTAAAGTAGTTTGTGAAATGGTAATTATTTTTAAATTAATCCCTCAAAACATTTAGTAATATATGAAGAAAATTCTACAATTTCTGAAATCACGCGAATTGTGAGCGAACACAAAAGCGAGTGTCAAGGACGCGGAAGTAAATTTCGCGTTTCTCGTAAAAACATGACATTAACATAAATTTCATTTACAACTAACATCGCAAGACTGCAGGAGAACGACCTAGTTCTGTCTTTACGAGGACAACCCTTACAAGATGGGGACACGCACGGCTTCTTTATTCACAACCACTGCACGTTTATATCGCTTTGTTGGTCAAATAGTAAGACTTGAATACTATGTATTATTTTGGCGATGAGCTAAATTTGAAATAAATTTGAAATCTGATGATCAAAATTAGAATCAGACATACGCTCACAAAATATTTGATTCGTGATAACTCATTAACAGCATACACCAAGGGAAAATAGCGTACAAAATATTCCTAAAGTTTTGTCAAAGGTCGGTGGTGTAAACTACTAGCAGTGGCCACGTGGAATTAATGGATGGTCTTAAGTAACCATCCGCTACCATCCATACCGCACTCACTGGTAAGGTCCATGTTGCAAGTAATGACAACAAATAATTTTTGCCGTCGCAGAGATAGATATATTTTAAGTTATAATTATCACAATGTGTTATGTGTTAAAATGATAAGTACCTTCCAAGTAAATAGGACGTGAGCATGACTAGTGAGACGTGATGTTGTACTACGCTTCTCTGCCTATCTCTTCGGGGATTACAGGCGTGATGTTAGGTAAGCAATTGCAAGTCGTATAGTAAATAGATAGACTCACCCCACTACGGTACTTGTCACATAAAAAAACGTGGGTACACTTCACTTGTCTGCCTATCCCTCCGGAGATATACAGAGGGTATGTTATGTTACAACATAGATTCTATCATAACTCATGTAAAAGGTAATGAACGCTAAAATTTAACTACGATTTGTAATTCGTAAATAGCGCTTGTTCATAAACAAACCTTGTTCCAGGCTGAACAGAGGTAGGACCTTCGCCTCGACTGTTTCATCCGTTAATCATTAATCCAGTGCATGCTTGTTGTATTCTGGTTGGTTATATGGTTATTATCATCTGATTTTGGTTAAAGCATTGATAACAAAATCGTCAAAATGTCAGCCTTGTAAACTTACCTTTTGTAACCTTACCTTGTAACTTTACCTTTGTAACCTTAACACTGGAGAAATAGATAATATAATAAGCAGCTAAAACCGCAGTGTAGTAAACAAGTTATTAAAAATAACAATAATTGCAGATCTATTTTCAACCTTAATGAAATAACAGAATAAGGAAGCAATTACAAGCCCGTAGGCAGCAGGTAAGGTCGCATTCTAAACATACGGTATCTATACGCCGACGGGACCCCTATAATGGTAATACACCATTCAGATCCACTAATGGGGCCAAACCATTAACGCTATCGTTGAATTTATGACAAAAAGGCATGTGTGAATTTATTATTTAGCCCCATAAAAATCATAATGTTTTAATACCTTGTTGATAATAATAGTTTTAATGTTAATATAAGAAACACATTAAAACGTAACATTACGCCGATAATCCCTGAAGAGGCAGGTAGAAGCGTGGAGTACACTGTCAAGTTTCATTAGTTTCACTAGTTACGTTTACGTCCCACTATAGAATTGTTGGTGAGTCTATTCCTATACTCCGGAGTCCGGGCACACACCCAAATTCCGAGGTTCAACAATAAAATCTCAGTTAGAAAAATTCAATTTGAACCCGGGACCTTCCAACCCGCAGTCGTGCTTGCAACTGACACGACCAACGAGGTAGTCTTTTGGACATAAAACGAATATATGTATCATAAATTAATATTTAATTACCACGGATTTTGTTGTGTCTACCACTTATTCTCACCATCCACCTGAGTCAACAGGTAGAGAATGCTATTAGGTATTGAATCCGCCCCTTGTAACCTAGTTTTAGGTTAGCAATAGAGATTAAACAAAAAATTATTTAAAAAAACAAATTTTTATTCACCAACAAACATTTTAGACTACTAGCAGTTAGCACAGACTCATAAGCATTACGAAACATCGCCGTAAGATCATTAACCCATAAACACGCGGAATCCGTGCGAATTTCGCTCCCGAAACACATCCAAATTGAACGTGGGAATTGTACAGCGATTTTAATACGATGATTTTGTCTTGAAATGTTTATTTGCTCGGTGCTAATACTTTACTGTGAAACGGCCTTGTACTATTGGGATGTCACTGTTATTTGAGTTCGTGTGTATGTACAGGGGGGAGGCGGGGCTGCGCACGCGACGGCATCTGGGGCACCAACTGTTGCGAGTATTTATTTTCGTGTCCAACACAGTAAATAATTAGATTTTTCAAATACCAGACTATATTATGCAACTTCTATTGACATGACTCGCGACGATAATATCTTATTACTTTGTATAAAACGGAAGTAGCCACTTCAGACAGATATTAATTGTGTATGTACTACACGTGTATAATTGAACAGTGGGCGTATCGCATCCAATTGATGACTGCGAAAGCCAATTATTGGAAACTTTGCAATGTCACATTATAATCGTACAATTATCCATGATAATAATTAAATTATTGTTATTAAGTGTAGGTGCCGCGGGAGAGCAGTACTCACCTATCTTGACTGATTAGTACAGATACTAGCTGATAGGAAAGTCAGAACTCAACAAAACCGCGTCCGAAAAGTTTAAAATGTAAAAGAAATACGTCACGTCTGTAAGGATAAAGATGACAGTCGGTAGACTCAGCCTACCCGTAAGTGATCAGACGTGATGATATAAGAATGATAACAATTAATAGATGTCTATATTATTTCGTGCAGTTTTCGTCAGCGCCGCTGAAGGGCACAATCGTCGCAGAATCCGAAGATTAGCGTAGAGGACAGACACTTAACCGCGCCAGAAGAGCAACAATGCGATCTAATAATAAATCCAACATTGACAAAGACCGCCAAAACACCTGGACGGCAGCCAATCGTTAAAAAAATCAGCCTACGCCGAAAGACGCGACGTGGAACAATCCGATGACGTACCGAAAAGAAGACAGTCTGGGCTCGTAAATGCCCAGACGCCTCAAAATAACAATGAATAAATCGTCCTCCATAATCTAGTACGAAATAAAATATTTATTGAAATATAAAACATTTAGTCACTGTTATTTATAACAGTTAAGATATACACAATAAATAAAAACAGCGCGTGGAAAGGACCCGTGGTATTAGTGTAGTATATTCTCGACGTATATCATTACATGTTATTGGTTATATTACGAATGTTTCAATCCACAATGAGTCAATAATATTAACGTAGTACTTGTAATCAACTAGATTAATAAACAATTAAGAGAAACATCCGTGCATAAACTCATGACCTTATTACTAAAATAGAATTTTCCCAATCCCAGTTTGGTCGGATTCTATTGTTCATTGTAAAAACCCCATAATTTGTGTAATAGTTCTGAACGATAGTAAAAACGGAACTGCGTGTAACACAATACTTATATCTTCATGTCCTCATTCCCTACTATTGCCAGTATATTGGCAAAGCCAAACGTGACGAATCCCGGGCACGCTCTGCCCACGTAACGGGAGTTCACTAATTTCGCGGGAAAACATCATTTTCATTTATTTATATCGCGCCGCTCTCTCTCTGTCGCCCACCAACAACGGCTATACTAATTCCATGTTTACCGTTTACAAATAAAACAAACATTTTGCATTTTATGGTTACTTAATACGTCATTTAAAGCTTTGCGATTATCGACAAGCCGTTTTACAAATTTAACAAACAAGCCGCAAACCGTAAACGACGGAGTCACTCTATTTTACGAGCAATCTTTATTGACATGCAAATATATTGTTATTGTTATGTAACCCATCAGCTACTCATGAAACTTAGCTTGAAACTACAAACTCGTAAGTGTAGACGGTCAGATCAACGATGATATTATGTTTTGCCGTTTTATATGTAGTTTTGAAATCAGAATACACACATATATATCTTCACGCCAAATCCATTACGGGAAAGGCAGAGAGCACCGAGTGCCAAATAACTCTATCATTACAGACCTGCCACGCCTCCTCCACATTCAATACATACATACAATATATACATCTCTTTTATATTTGAAATTGCAATAACGCTTAGTTGCGAAATTATTTATTTAGTAGTTTACGATTATTGAAATAAACATATTTATGAAGTATTTAATAAATCAGGCATTTCTAAGAACAATAAATAGGTACTTCATTTATTTATTAAAATTACTGTAATAAATAAAATAATCTCTTTTGTAGATATTCATAAGTAGCGATGTAATAACCTCTAATGTACAACGATGTAATAACCTCTAGTGTACTTTAATCCCTGCTAGTTATAACCCCACCACCTACAGCTGGTCGCACTAGTGCTAGAACTGATCACCAATTATTACCCTTCTGTGTTATATTTAACGCTTACTTGTATTAGCACAACAGTATCTACCGGCTGTTAGCGAAGCTTCGAAATAAGACGACGCTGTAAACATTCTAGTACCTATCCCCAAGTCGTGATAAAACGTGATATACACGATACACCTTCCACATGAACAACGGCGTGTGTGAGGAAACTGTACAATAGCTCGTGTATTATTATTAAAAAGGATTACATCGTAAAAATAATGTGGCTTTAATAGACGCCGCACGAACCATGAACAATCCGCACGTTGTACAGCAACGCGGGGACAAAGTGAAGCCTTATGGAGTGCAGTTCACGCACACATCTGTCCACATCTCATTACTTGATTGTATTAACGTATCTCATTGGCCATTACGTATTCAACAGATTTTACACAGTAAACAGATTATGTAAGTTCTGAGGTAGCATTCGAAATTAGTAAATTATGAGCTTCACTAACAACTTTAAGGTTTCGAACAGCCATCTTGGTGTTTTAAGTCTTAATATGTAACAATGTCGCATTATTACGTCCGCTTCGCTGTGTATTTTCTTAGATTAAATTAAAATCAGTTCACGTGGAATAAATCTTCATTGTATGTTCTTAGCACAAAGTTTGTGGGAGTTGTAACAAGTTTATATCAAGAGTCAAATTCCGGGTCGAATATTAATGGATTTTTTTAACTTCAACGTAAACGTAACCGGTGACATGTGGGAGTGTTCTGCATTCCTCTGCCTACCTCTTC
>DWTO01003515.1:0-12496 GCA_018244755.1 Jemadia pseudognetus | reverse complement strand
GCTATTTGACAGAAACATTGCTCATAATTAAAGCTAAAATGATCATCTTTAGTACCTACACATATTCTGTATGAGTATATACTAGCGTATCTATTAAATGTATACAATCGTCATGTAGAAATGGATGCACGTATGGCGTGAATTGTACATTACGAAATATTAATTGCGAGTCCAATTCGTCCAAGAAAACCCTAACTGTTGTTGGGTTTTTTTAATAATCCGTCAGCTAGCTACCGGTTGCGAACGGTAAAACACGTCCTTTTTATTATTCCAGGAGACATAATGGGCCCCCGTGCCAATAATAAGAGAAAACCACCCTCTTTACGTCCTAATATTGGGCCCGGGGTGGACCAGTCAAATGAGACGCACGTGACTGGGGTGTTAATGGAAGATATTGCCTAGGCCCGGTTCCGCTTGGGGCTGCGGTGAAAATATTTTTTCGGTCTGTAACGCTTTTCTAAAAACTAAGTATCTCAAATTCTGAAATGGTGAAAATTTGAAAGTTGAAAATTGTGTTTTGAAATCAATATTTGCTGATGGTGGTTTGATAGGAGGAGAACTCGTACAGTTCATACTACTTCGAGGACATTCTCAACTTTGAACGGATTAGGTACTTAAATTCCACTTATACGGAATAAAGTGATGACTTAGTAATCTTGAAAGGGTGCAAATTCTATCAATCTTGTATTAGCCAGTGTGGCAAACTTATGACCTTAAAAGTATTCACTCTGATAAAGAACACTTATACTGCGAATACATTTCATTCATCTTATTTGATTTACCTATTATTCGTTTTATCTTACACTTACTCTAGTACACCATGTACCAAAGAATTAGATTATTTCCACAACAACAGAGTTCCTATTGGTCATGAAGAATATCGGAAAAAGACTTCTGACCCACATTCTAAATGATCGGATCCTATTTTCCAGTACGGTCGAAGTATTGTATTACTACAGTAGTGTTCTATTAAAGTATTACTCTATTAGAAAAGACACTTTTTAGTATACAGTACATTAGTTACTGTTACTGTTATGTATTCATAGAAATTAGGTACCTATATTAGGCAATTCTAGAATTTTTTCATATGTAATATGAAATATTACTTTTATTATAAACATAAAATATATTTTCATACTTCAGCTGTAAGCATAAGTGGAGTGATATTAAATATTGAAGAAATATAAAATAAATTAGGTATACTCGAGTAGGTACGCCGCCGTATATTTCTTTCTGTACCGTGTTTAATAACTTGACGTGCGTAAAATCTTGAAGCCTTTTCTAAATGTAATATTTTTATGTTTATTTTCTATTACATACCTCTGTTTGTCCTTAAAAATCTGTTTTTCTATTTGGTACAGGTGGATACGAATGGTGAGTGAAAACTTCGAAAGCGTAATATAAAATATGCTGATAATGACTGCCTCCTTAGTCGTGTTGGTTGCAAGGACGACCTGGGGAGGTCCTGGGTTCAAATGCCGGATCGGACACTATAAGATTTTTCTAATTTAGATTTTCTAATAGTGGCTCGGAGTTTGGATGTGCACTCGGTGCATGGCAATACGCTCACCACCTATTCCATAGAGGGACGTAAACGTAACTGGTGAAACGTGAGCGTGTTCTACACTCCTCTGCCTACATCTTCGGCGATAACAGGCGTTATATTACGACCTCACATATTTTATTATCATTGTTGTTGAATCTTAATTGTATAACATGTTCACCTTCGTTCTTAGTAATTTTTTTTGTCCTTAATTACGTTAGCTATTATTAGCGTTAATTAAAGGTTAACATAATACCAGCTAACGAGCGAAATCAGAACAAAGCGATCATTTCTAACTTTGTTATATTCATGTTCAATAATATCTCGTATCTTAATAATGTTCCTGCGACTAATTATTAACGTCGCCGCTATAATTGGCGCACGTGTGTCGTGCCCTTAAGCATTTGTAGATGTTATCTTTGGATATTCGCTAATAGGATTATATAGGATGACGGCGCGGCCCACGCGGTTCGTATTGGAGAAAACTTACGTTGCTAATTAAATAGAACTGACATGTTAGTGGCTTTGGTTTCTGTGTTTAGGTAAGTGTTACACCGATAGCGAATGACTATTGTATTTCAAAATTACATGTATTGGTTTGAAACCAAACACCTTTAAATTACGATTCGTTCTCATTATACATAATTATCAGTTTCGTTAGCATAGTATCTAGTTATATGATATTTTGTACTTGACATATTATTATGTACGAGTAGGTACATACAGTTCGTCGGATTGAAAATAACACGATTGTACGGTAGTTTACAATCATTAATTGCTCAAGGTATGTTCACTGCGATAGGTGCCATTAGTTTTAAGATCTCTCGAACACTAGAGCAGAATTCTGAGCCGTTCTTGACTGAAACCTGTTATTGTTTTTCGAAACTTCGTTCGAACAGTATTTATTGTACTCGTAATTCGCGAGTGATAATCTCGTCGGCTATGATACAAGTGCTTTAATTGGGACGGCATGTCACAAAATTTGAGGTTTCTTGTGTTATTTCATACAAATAGCTGGTTGTCGATTTGTAGATTATAATTAGATGTATTGTCAATGTGACGTTGAAGATGACATCCCCGATGGTGTAGAGGTTGGTGATTTTGACTGCTGAGCCTGGGGTGCTGAGTTCGATCCCCATCCGGGACAAATATTTATATAATGAGCGCGAGTATTTATTCTATATCTGGATGTACATTGATCTATGTTTTTCGTATATGTACTTAGAAATGTAAGTATGCAGTTTATCAATGGGATGTCGTTGGACGTAGGAGCTAATCGAGGCTAAGGCTCATCTATCTTGATCAAATAGGTTGGATACTGGCTGATGGAGGGAGTCAGTAGTATTCGATAACGGCGTGGTGCATGTTTGGTGAGAGTAGAGAATGTAGAAAAATCGTGTTAAGTCCGTAAGGGTAGAGAGAGATATTTGACACTCTGTGCTCTCTCCCTACCCCGTAAGCGACCTAACGTGATGATATATATGTATGAATTGGTTGATTACCATAGCACACACTCTGCTTAGTTCGAAACGCAAAGAAAAATAGCATGTAATAACGATGGCGAAGTAAGGATAACATAAGGTGGCTAGCTTAATAGTTTGTTTTATGTCTATATTAAAAAGAAGGAAAATGAAGTAAAACTTCGTATACAAGCCGAACACAATACGATGGTGAAGATAAGAAGAGATTAATATTGAGCACTGAGTTGCATGGAGTGATGATGATGATGGAACAGGTAACATATGGACGAAGAATACCAATGGGTATTTGGACTGCTCATTGCATGAAACAAAGAGTAAAAAAAATGAGCACTCGTAACATATGAAAAACCAATTCAAAGTTCCCATCGAATTCCCAAACCCGGTGAAACGATGTTTTTAACTGAACTGTCTATATAAACATAAATACAGAAACTAAAAAAATACCGCGCCGTGAGTCTGTGAATTTTCGAACTACGCTTTTCCATACACCTTTTTATTTCATTTTCGGAGGATATCACTAGTTTTCATACAAAAATGCTTGTGTGGTATGCACAGTGATTGCAATTTGAAGGGTCGCTAATGACCTGGAAACATGAGGTGACAGAATAATTTGAATAGAATGATAGTACCCCATAGATATCTGTAGTAAAAATCTCCTTGAGGATCCTTAAGTATGCTTCACTTCACTTCCTCACCGTTAGTTGAGGTACAGTCTAATGACCACAGCTGAGTTGTCGAAAGCATTCAAAGCATGTCTGAAGCTTCAAATGACATTGACTATATTTGATCATGCGAAGTACTTAAAAGGTCATAAATATTTACTATTAATTATTGTACATTATATTAGCTATACTAGTTGCAACCTATTCTGGTTGATCGCCCTGCCGCCCATGGCATCAGCGTCGGCAGTGCGAAAAGACGTGCTTTACGCACTACTTTGCTGCCAAAACTGCAATACAAAGTTACTAAAGGTTGAATTTTTCGACACTGCTGAGGCTTACTTACATATGTCTAAATGAAATAGTTTACATAGAGCAATCAAATCTATGATTATGCACCATACTATCCAAAGTTCTCAATATGATATTAATACTCACTTGAAGTCTTTTCAATTTATAAACATTGCATTGGGTGACTCGCTAGGAACGATTTTTCGATAACAACAGCGAGATGAAGAAATTGTTAGTGAAAGAGGGGAAAAATCTCAATATTTCCTAGTATTTTTCATTTATTTCCAATTTTCCTCGCTTATGATCCAAAGGAATTCGGAGTATTTAATGCTGAACGATCTACGGTTTTATTGAGATGAAAATATTTAATAAAAACGATTTTCTTTCGAACGCTCCGCGACTTCACCGTTGTACAGAGTAGGTATAGCGGGATTCACGGATTTCAAGTTCGTATTCAGTTCCTCGTAAGGCTCATATTTGCTCGCATCGTATATAAAAGGATTTCAGTTCAATAAATGTTTAGATGAGCTTATAAGTAAATAAACCTTACGCTAATGCGAATAAAGTCGATATGAAATAACGTTGGCAGATAAAAGTCAATGGGTTTTCCAATTACACTCGCAATGGGTTTAAAAAGATGTTGTTACTGGTATAAAATGTGTTTGCTTTAGGGACGATTGGAAATTAAAAACTGAAAAAGAAAAAATATAGTTTCAGCAAATAAGTGCGCCTATTATTTATTTTATAAATATTTTTTGCTAAAAAATATTCTTTTTTACAATTTGCATGTTAGTATTTTTACAGATTTTTTTAAAATACAAAATAAGGTAAAGTTTGTCTCAATAAAATCCGTTCAAACGCGAGTTCTAGTTTTGTATATTAACACCCTTTTCATAAGTATCAAGTACTTTACTTGTGGTATACCATAACTGGTATCTGTTGTTACTGATATTTGTTTAAATATCATCAGAAACTTTGTGAATCATCCATCAAACTGCCGTACATAGAGACCAATTCTATATTTGTTAATATCACATAATATAATTAAACCTCGTTCTACATTGAATATTAAAGTAAGTACATAAATAAAATTACAACTTTGTTAGAAATGTAGAGACATATACAAAAGACGATCATATTACTAACAAGCCATCTCTACCAGACAACCTCTGGTTAGAAACCAAAAAAATAAAAAACAACAATGTTACACTAATTTGTATCGACTGAATGATTGACTAAGCATTTTAAAAAAATCGTTTAAATACTCTCATTGTCGTCGGTACCCAGTGCCCTACATCGTTCATTGAAAATATAAAGTACGTTTATTTATCAACTTCCGCCCCTCCGTTCTTCTACAGGACATTCCTCATCCTGCGACATCATTGTTTCTTTTTCCAAATTTAATTTCCGATGAACAAAGGTACAATGGGATTCGAAATGTCGTCAGTCAATCAATCGCCCACACATTAGACGGGGAGTCGGGACAATCGTCAACGTCGTAAGTGCTATGTCACTTAAAATGTGAATTGTACCCTGTTTTGTTATGCTACCTGCACAAAATAAAGTATGATTCATTTCTGGTACACTCTTACCAAACCATAGGATTATTTACATTTTATAAATCGATTAAAGAGACAATGTAATAATGAATTTTGTAACAACCACCGAAGAGACTAGAAGACATCCACAGAGAATACAAATCTATCTGTATTTTGGTACTGACATAATATATACAAATCACTTATTTTGTGCACTAGGCTTTATAGGCGCGGCTTAATTTTTTTTAGCTATGGACTATATAATGTATACCCAGCGTGGATCTACTTAAAGGCCTTATACTTGGTGTATTTAACGACACTTACATCGTATCGTGGGTCGGTTGCCGTCCTATCATTTATTTGTCGTGAGTTGTAAATCTCAAGTTGTGCGCCAACTGACGAAAAATTTCCCAGCGAATTTGCTTTGTCATGTCAGATGTCAAATTATGTTTAAAACTTCTACGTGAACGCTTTTTACTCGACCGTCCAAAATGTAAGAAATAGCAATTCTTTCCTTTGCATACCACTTTGAATCCTAAATCGTTGTTCTACTCGATTTATATAACAAAATTTGTACTTCGTATATAAACCGACTTTTTAACATTACTATATGAATGGCTGTTATTAGTATTTTTAATGCGCTAATATGAACGTATTTATTAATTGCGATTTTTAGATGCTGCACATACATAAAATCATTTTTCTTTTAATTGACTAATCGATTGAATCTACAGATAAATAAAATAGGAGTGTCTGTTTGCAATGTTAAAATAACCGCTCTTTACTAAATTTATGTATATACGGTGTTAACATTTATTAAAAAATTTGTCTGTTTGTCGTTCTATTTGTTTGTTCTGGCTAATCTCTGGCACGACTGGACAGATTTTGACGGGACTTTCACTGGCAGATAGCCGATGTAATAAGAAGTAACCTGGGCTACTTTCATTATAGAATTCCACGCGAGGTCGCGGGCTACTACTAATTACTACGTAATTAAAGATGTTTTTTTTTTAAATTTAGTAAACGCAACATCTCATCACTCGCACTCCAAACACAAACTTAGGAGGAGTGCACACAATAAGCACGGGAGGTGTTGCTCACGCCTCGCCGAGGGAGTCGGGGTAACTGGGCGCCTTTGATAATTTATTATTGAAACCTCGCCTTTATTCTTTTCTTTTGTAATATTGTCTCCACTCGCAGCTTATTTGTTCCCGTGTAATTTGTTTCAAAATTTTCTTACTTCTTCCATCTCGCCCTCTCTCTTTATTATTTTGATATCGTTTATTAAGAGGTGATGTTGTATTGATGACAATTTGTAATGTTTCTATTGTAATTTTACGTTTTTTTGTCGCATTGAAAATCTGAGTACTACGCTGTTTAATATAGGTACTCGTATTTTAAGATAGTCGCACACGTTTGGTCGGTAGCGGCTACAAGTTGCGACGACAGCCGCCGCTTTTGTCAATAATAATTATAAATGTCCCTTGTGGCTTGTGTGCGGTGACAATTACTGTCAAACTGAATTAATATGAACGCTGCATCTATTAAACTTCGATGCGGAGTGTGTAATGTACTCTTCATTAATAATATAATTACTACCTTAAATTTAAGTTTAAATATGACGTTAAATTATTTGACATGGTTACAAACAAGTGTCTAAGAAGTACAATTCGTCAATAATGAATCATAATAATTATGTATATCATTTTTTAATGAAATGTACTTACTATAAATGTAATGACATTAAGTCATAAGAATACTGGACTGTCCTCGTCACCCTCGAATTGGACACGAGCTTACTCTCAAAATAAGATACGGATTGTCAGGTTTCGCATGTTTTAGTGAATATTATAAAGAATTCAGCGATGTGCAGGTACGGCCTAAATTGTTTTCCTTCACCAATGTTATATTATTTTATAGTGGTTCTATATATGTAGTTTGTCTGTGTTCCGGGTACCATAGCATAAGCTATGCCAGATATTATCTACAACTTATTAAGCTAATCTCAAATGTTAGTTCGTTACCTAATATTTGGCTTAATGTCGCGCACGCCTGTTGATTCTATTAATATATAGCTAACGGTTACAAATGTTCTATTGAGTTCTAGAAGAAATCTACCGGAACATTCTCTAACAAGTCATGGACTAATTTTGTTTATTGTTAATTGAAATTTAAACTTTCAATATCATACATGCCAGCATAAACACACATAAAAGACTATTTTATCTTATTGTAACTGTTAATTATTTTATGTTTGTTGCGTGGACGAAATAAACGTTTTTTTCTTTCTTTCTATTGGAGATTATTAATTAATATTACGTCTTTAAATTGTACTAATTGTATTACGTTTTTATGGTGTGACATCATGCCTGCAATGCCCGAAGAGGGAGGCAAAGGTATGTAATACACTCCCGTGATTTACCAGTGTCACTGTGTGAGTGAATTGCCATACACTGCGCCGGTATCCAGACTATTAGCCACTACTAGAAATTGTAAGTTATGTTTTTATGGTATATTATATGCATTGGTTTCCTGAGACTATAGTAAAATTACCATGGTATGAGGCTCTTCAAATCTTTTTCCATTGGGCTTTTAATATTTCCAACATTTAAACATTATGGTGATCACGAATGATTATGTAATAAATAAGAAGAAGAACATAGCTGATATATTTAAAAAATAAAATATTAAATTAATATTCACGAATTATCTTCAGTAAATATTTGTGTTTGCATAAAGTAAATTGTTCGAGCTTCCTCGAAAGCCTTAATCGCCTTCAATCAATCCATAAAACTTCAAAAGAAAGCCTCCGCGACGCCTTAATTAATTTTCTGATGCAAATCTTCGATTTACGGGGCCAGTGGTGAAATTTATTTCTCCAAAAAATATTTAATGAAAACATCACCTGCTCTCCCATCCGCTTGTATTTATAGGTTTTGTGTTGCGGGATGAAAACCGGGGCCGGCCAAATTGGACGCACTCGAAATTGGACGTTTAAGTCCCAATACCAAAGTCGAAAATCGTGCGGAGGTATCTTGATGAGTGCATTGGGGAGAAAAGGTAGCGCAACTGAAACCCAACTCGGAGGGGGCACAACAATAAGGCTCGTTTGATAAATTGCGACATTGTCAGTGCCCTGGAAATATCCAAATAAAAGAGATACCCGGCTCTTTTTGTTGCAGCATATTTAATGGGGGAAAGTTTAAAACAAGGGGTCCAGTTTGGTTGGTGCCGCATGGAATATCTCTTATAGGTTGATTCCTCCGTCGTTGCTACGGTGGCTTATTGAATCGCTCAAGGTGCACCTAATGCGTACTTGAGCCGACTTGGAGGATAATTGGTTTTGTTCAAGTCGTAGGAATACTCCGTTCCAGTTGTTATTATAAAACTGTTACTGTTATAAAACTGTAACTGTTTTATATATCAGTCTAAGGAGTTCCAAAATGTTTTATATTGTTAATTGTATTTTCATTAATTAATTAAAATTTAGTATTCTTGACCTCTATCCAAAAGTTTAGTAATTATAGCTTGTTAGAGATACAATTGGTTTGTGTATAAGTTTTTGTATATCTTTACAAATGTATCTGAAATGTCTGTGGTATACAATAAACAATATAGGTAAAAAACGTAACATCACGCCTGTGGTCCCCGAAGAAATAGGCAAAGGAATATAGAACACTGGGAGTGTTCTATGTACATTCCGTTTCACGAGTTACCTTTTCGTTTGTACGTAATACACCTATTATAGTACGTTACTAAAATAGGTGGTGAGCCTACTGCCATACATCTGTCACATATCTAGACTCCGAGCCATTACTAAAAAAATTAAATTTGAAAATGTTTAGTAGTTTCCGACCCGGGAATTGAGCCCAGGACCTCGCAATCGGCAGTCGCATTTGCAACCAACACGACCAACGAGGCAGTCAACGAAACATATTATATTGTATATCTTAAAACTACGTACAAAATTAAATACTTCCAAACATTTTTCATATATGTACATATGGACAAATTCAGAACACATTATATCCATTATGTTTATTATAGTGTCCGGTTAATCAATATCAAATACCATTAAGTGCAAATGGTTCCTGTCTCGTTCTGCGTGACTGCTTGATGTCAGTAACGGCTGCGACGCTAAGCTCATTCCAGTGTCCAACAAAAAATTCGAACCAATTGTGAAAATATTTTATTTCAAATTCATCCATTGCTGTAATTTTATTCGCATATATCGAATAATATTTTTCTTTCTTTATTGTAACACCTAAAAACTACATAGATTTTACAAAAGGAGGACTTAATGCCTAGTGGCATTCTTTACCGGTCAATGCTTGGTGATTGGGAGAAATACAATACTGGTGATATTATATATTACTATGTTTAGTGGTTTTGCTAAATACATTGTAATTCCCATTGAAAATAAATATTAAAAACATATGTACCTACGATATAATAATTAATGAATTGCCGTTATATCAACTCTTATCGTTCCACGCTTGCATACGCATCTGTCCGCAGAATGAGAACGGTAATGTGGCTTTAGTAACGCTGTAAATGTAGTAATGAAATTCGGACACATATGCTCATAACGCATTAGCCGACATGGATTTAATCAGGCACGGATTATTAGCTTGATTTCCGACGGTACGCGGCCGCCGTCACCGCTGATATAGACTTCAGCTAGCCACGCGATCAGATACGGTCACTGAAGGACGGTTAGCAACAAAAATTATACTGAAATTAATAATTGTTACTGCTGTAGGTGTATTGTAATAATGCTATTAAATTAATGTTGGTGTCAGAAGGTAATTTATTAATAAATTTATATGAAACAGTTATTAATATGAGTTATTACTAGGAGAATGTTAACATGAAATAGAATTAATTGAGATGATGAAATTTCCATAATATATGAACCTGGTTTATACATATATATATAGCATATAATGTGGACTTTACACTGCTCGGTTTATTTGTAATATCGCTCTAGATATTTAGCCAGCGCTGTACCAACATAAAGCTCGCAACGCATATGTGGTCAAGGATATTGGAGAAATTAGCTCGAAATTTTCTAAATGTATAGTTAATTTAAAATAAAACGGAATTTTAAATAAAATGGAACAGAGTTAAATATAAAATCAAAAATACTTGAAATAACATAAGGCCACATAATTATTATGTATTATAAACGCAAATATGTATTTGATCCAGTACTCATACGATTTAAACTCCGTAGAACGGTTTACAAAAGTATAATCTCTATGTCTTACCCGAAATCTGTTTCAGTAAATCGTATCTCCCCAAGCATAGGAACTTGATTGCCCCCGGGATCCTCATAGGACAAATTTCTTGGAAATCTTGGCAGTTATAATGGGTTGTTTCAATGTATTCCCGGAAGGCAATGAAAAAACCGAGATAAGTTTCTTGATTTCTATACCTTAATGAAGATTTCTCCGGGGGGAGTTGTATTGCGAACTTGGTTTGTATTAAAAATTATATACAATGTAGATACAAGGTAAAATGACTAAAATAAAATAAATATGGGCATAGACTTAGACATACAAATATGTACAAATATTTAGGTAACTGGTGTCTGGGCCCGTTATCGTAGTTCGCAGTACACGTTGAGCGTTGAGTAATAGAGTCCAAAGTTGGGTCAAATCTCATTGAAGGTCGATATTCTAGCTTTGAAATGTGTGACAATAGGGCTGACAACTCACCCGTATATACGTCGTTACGCACTGGGGCAGCGTGGCGATGTATGCACCAGGCATCTGGCAGTGGAGGAAGTTCAGTGCCGGGGTGTTAAAAAAACTATAACAATTAACAATCCCCTCAATTTACTTTAATTAAGTAATTCACAAAAATCACCATTTATTGACTTGTTCCTGCTAAATCCCTTTTTCGTATAGGTGAAAACAACGCTTCAATATTGTTTACATATCTGTATTATATGTATATTCCTTTCTTCTTATGGGTTGTGTTATTGCTTTGTACTTAACAAGTTACGTGTAAAATTTTACGGGAAACTTTATCGATTCATTTCAGTTTATTTTCTTAAAGGAAGCGAACATTGACGTTTTAGGAGTTTTATAACTCCGAACGTAAATTTTTAACAATGCACTGACTTGCAGTTTTTAACAACAAGATATATTTTAAACAAACCGAACTCGATATTCAACGTAAAATATGTTGTTTAATCAATTTCGTGGATATAACACATTTTTCTAGTTACTGACGGTGCTTGCATTAATCTTCAGGACAAAAATATTTTCCAGCTTTGTTAATAAAATCATACAAATCAAGTTAAATATTTTTTTCTAAAACCATTGCATTTTTATGCCATCGGTATAAAGGTGCGCAGGTAGCGATAGCATCGATGTGTTCGGCGTCGCTAATTTTATCGGCGCACCGTCCTTTGTGCATCTCATTAAAACGTCACACGTTGCGATACCGCGCTCGCTCGGGCCGTACAATATACGTATAGTCACAATGTACGGTCAGCAATATGAGTATGTTAATATTCGACACAATCAAAGTCGTGTAGTCGACGTGTTAATAGACACTTTAAATCCTCACCCACGTTTGATAAATGAACATTATTACGTTGTAATTTTTATGTAGACCGTAGTATAGTAGGTAGGTGATAGGTGATATTTAAAATTAATTTTCACTCTCGTTATTGATAATGAAAAACCCTTCACACCGTACATTTCTCAATAATATTCTCTAAGGCGTTTGAAGTTTAACCCGTGCTTGACTCTGGTGGTAGATTTTGGCCGGAACCCTTGATATTCTTGTAGGAGAACGATGTCTAATAGCGAAATGGTAAAGAGGTAATGATCATGATGATTAACGGATTAATATTGTCTTTAATAGAAGGCATAGCGAACAAGCAAACAGTCCACCTGAGAAGAATTGGTACTGTCGTCTATGAACTGTTGCAGCACCACCGGGGTTCCAAGGGCTGCCTGACGTGGGGGA
>DWTO01003514.1:0-12497 GCA_018244755.1 Jemadia pseudognetus | reverse complement strand
CATTATTATTATCATCTGTCCTTCAAATAATTCGGTCGAAAAGTTCAACGGGTATTCAAATTTTAATACGCATCACAGTCGTTCCAATTTCCAAATAGGAATTTTAATTTCGAATATGGAATCTGTTTATTTAATTCAACAATTTTTTTTGTATTATATTACTGTATTTTGTTATCTTAAGCGATGGTATTCCAATTCACATTTGGATACGAATTTGGAATAACATTTTCAAATGGACGGTAGCGTTTCAGCGTTTTGAATGTAGATATTCGTACAAATATTTATTTCAGCGAAACCGTGTTGTTTTAGTGTTTTGTTGATACAGATTAAACCAGACGACTGTGATATTTTTTTTCACTGAGACCTAAACTAACACTGATGGTTACTGTAGATTTAAATACATTAAACTATATTTTTTATACCAATACATCGTATGTTTTTAACTGATGAATTGTAATGTTCAGTTTAGGTAATAAGCTTAATTATTTCAACCTCCCATTGATTGTCGCATGTAATGTGTGTTGTTTGTAAAAAACTCTTATTTATTTATTTATTATTAAAAACACACCAACAGCATAACACACAAAACATTCGCACTATATAGGTATCTACATAACTAAACTTTTCACTTGTATGCATGCCAATTATAGGCGTGTACAACATTCACTTAAAAACTAGACATGTACATATAGACAAGCATTTTAAAACAGCAAACGACCCAGAAAATAAAATAGCAACTAAAAATTTAACCTGCACCAAAAAAAATTTAAACTAAGAAATTAAGAAGGAAAAAATTAAAATAATTTTGCAATTTGATGGAAATTATGATAGATGTAAAATTAGCTTTGTTTTCAGACTCTGGAATGGATCAATTGTCAATTTATCCCATATTTCTTTATAGTTATATTATCCCATATCTCTATAGTTATCTTATGTTTGTATAAGAGTGTATTGCACTCCTCTGCCTGCCTCTTCGGGGATTACAGGCGTAAATTACTTTTTTATTATACGTGTCATGCTGCAAAGCGTTTGTAAAGGTGCATTCTTTTTGAATGTCAAGCCTACGTATGATTGTTAAATGCCTCTATCAAAGTTATATTACATTTTTTAGAACTACATATATAACTATACCTACTATATTAAAAATAATACTCTGGATAATTTTTTTTATAACTTCAATACTACAACTATTACTTTCGCATTTCATATCAAAACTTAAATTTCTATAATTATTGAATAAAAAACATTGTTAGTAAAATTGTTACAACTGCTTAAATAACTTTATACTATTTCTAAGTTTTTTCTTTTGACACATGTAAACAATGACGGCACTGTTTACTAAATAAAATTAATTTAAACAAAGATTTTTATCTTTTTATAACTTCGACCTACTGCAAGTAATAATTGTAACTGGTCTCGATTGATTGACAGTCCTCATACTTACAATATGTATCTTTATCTTTATCTCGAGTGTGTTCAATTTGGATAGTTTAGCGCACACGAGTTAACTTGCGCGTGCACGTTAATGGATTAAATGAAACAAACGAAGTCAGGGAGAAGCGCCTATCTTATGTCACAGAGTTCCATTAACCGTCATATTCGACTACGACAATAACTTGACCGTATCCGGATACGGTCTATCTAGGCTATCCGGATAGCCTATAAAAGATCGGACGGGTATCGGTAATTTTCTCCTTAGAATTGCAGAGTTCCGTTACTTTGTCATCGATCCCTTTATCACAACATAACCAAACTCAGATCAGATCAGATCAGACTACCTATGAAGTATCCCCTTTCAATTAAAAAACGAATCATCACAATCGGCTCACCTAGTCAAAAGTTATGAGGTAACAAAGACAAAAAAAAATTGACAAACTTTGAAGTCGTTTAAAAATATAGATAGGCACTTACGCTGTGTACTCAATCGCAAAGCTTTTAGGAGAGGCTTTTCTGTGCTAAAGTGTTAAATTCCTAAAAATTGGATTTTAAGGCTTATGTCATAAGTGTTGAATCATATTAAAATAATTTACATTTCAGAGCTGCGCAATAAATATGGCACGGCCGAACGAGCCTTTATAAACGTTAAATTATTTCTCACAGTTCTTTCGATAACGATGCACAATTAGCGGTAAACCAAAAAAGTCAAGCTAAATATATGTTTGTTGGCAAACTCTACGCAATTCTTCTAGCTCCGTTATACTTTTCGTACATGCTCACCGGATTCGGAGATTCGACTTACCCAGACACCGTCCAGTATCTGACCTCAATCTAAAAAAAATATTTATTAACAATTATTTCACGTACAACTACTTCTGAATGTAAAACGGATTGTAACACCCGTGACAATGTTGTCGCTAACCATGTTATAGTGTGACAATTTACTAAATTTGAAAAGCTGTGCGGAATGGAGGCGGCAGTTGAGTGAGGTGAAAGTCGGAGCTTATGTCCCAGTCGCGAAACTGATTTCAACTTGGCCCGCGTTTGTCTGAAGTGATAATTACATGCGGCTTGCGCACTTGTATCACTTCGGATTCTGCAAGCATTTTACAACGTACACAACAACGCGTGTATAATTAATTCTGTGAAACCTAGTGTTTTAAAGCTTTTATGAAATTTCTGTCGATCGTAAAACATTATATCGAGCTTTGTGGCTTAGGCTATGCTTCTATTCTTATTTTTATCATCATCATTACCCTCTTGCAGTCTACTGCTGGACATTGGCCTCCCCTGAGGAGCTATGTCCATAATTCTCTCGCTGACCATGTAGGTTGGAGATCACATAGCACAGCATCTCGCACCACCTACGCTGCTTCCCATAGGGCATGGGTTGTGCCTAAGCAGACCGCGTCCTACCGCGATCTGCCAACGTAAAGTTTAGTCGCCTCTTACATCACCCTGTATTCCCGCACTTGGTCGGAGAATATATTTTTACTTCGTTCCGACACGAAGTAGGTACTATTATCATACTTACTGTTATCACAAAGGTTACAAGCTGCTAACGATCCTTCTTAGTTGCATCCCCTGTACAATTTTAATCAATTTAGTCAATCACTTTTCACTTTTATCATATTAATTTTCCTTCTATCTGTAATGTGAATGTCATGGATGCACACACATATGCATGTATTAGTATACACACACAAAGGAATGCTTGCACGTACGCACCCAAAGTGATCATTTTGCTATTGCTATATAAATAACTCCATCCAAGGGTGTACATGTCTTGTAAACAGTTTTAGGTCCCTCTGGTATTGTACAATAACATTTTAAATTAAAAATATATAAATAGGCCAAAAGTCGATAAAAGCAGTAAGGACACTCTGGTTCTAGCAGCCTGGTTTAGGCCAAATGAGGCCATTTATTATAGCTGTGAGTCGCATGTTGACCATTTGACCGTTATTCTAAAACAGTCTTCTCGATAAGCAAAGTAAGATTTAATGTCCTTAATTTCAGCTAATGAAACATTAAAACTTGAGAGACTTCAGGAAGTACTACTAAGAACTCTACTGAATTTATCGAAAAAACATTCAACGTATTCCGAACCATTCGTTTCTAGTAAGACCGTGATTCGCAAAGTAATTCAGATAATCGCGTTGTACTTAAACTCATTGGAGCTCTGAGATCCTGGGAGTGTGTCGGAGAGGAGATCCGAGCCACTATTGTTTTGACGGCAATCTTTGGGAATCTAATCGGGAAACTTCTTAATTCCTATAAGACTTGCTGGAATGTCTGCGGAACTGGGCTTAGGAAGCTTCAGAACTTCTCTTAATCTGCCCTTAGGTCGCACGTGTTAGCTACCGAAAGTTTTGTTCAATATACCTGAACAAGTAATGACATCTAATACTTGCAAAAATATACATGTTACTCGTATATCTATTTCAACATAAAAAAACAAGACAAGGGGAATATGAAAATTAAGTAAAGCCCTGTAGATTTTTTCTTATGTACCTACTATGTATGTACCTACTATGTTATGTATAAGATAAATTATTCAGAATAATATTATTTTTTAAAAGAGTCATACTCAGTGAACATTTTTATGAGCGTTACCGTATTTAAGAGATTTCTTGAAGCAGTCGGTCTCAGTTGTTATCGTTGCATAAAAAATCTGACAAACATCTGGTTTATTAAGTGGACAGAGTCAATTTTATCACTTAAGGAACAGGAACAGTTCGGTCAACTTCTGATTACTTGCGAAGAAACACTAGGAAACCAGGAAGGAGCGTAACAATAAGTAGCACTTCGCACTTTACAACGATTGTTTAAATTCCATATGAGTAGTAGTAGTAGATATGTTATATTCGCGACATGACATTCATGATATATGTAGATATCATGAACACATACCTACATACAATGATGAGCTAACAGTCGTTCCAAATAATACAATGCTCGGGAACTTTTTCTGGAACTTTCTAAGCAATGGACAAACTTCCTTAAAGAAGGATGACTACCGTATAAAGTCCTATATTTTCACTCAAAAGTATCTTCCTTTAGTAAGTAGTATATTTAACTGAATACTTTTGCTTTAAAGCTTTGGCTCTTTGTAAAGATCTTCGAGGATAACAGGCGTGATGTTATGTTTTTTTAGAGCTTTGGTTAATGTTTAAACATGACTTCAGTTTTTATATACAAAAAGGCAACATACCAGAATTAAATAATCTTTTGCTTGGCGGACTTCTGAGCGAACTTTAGTAAACAAACGTTTCAACGAGATAAGAATGAGTCCAGCATTCATTATTTTCTCTCAAATGCTACCCTTAAAATTGGAAGTCGAGCTAAATATGTTTTAGATATTTTTTATGTTACGCCTATAACATTGTCCTTATGTCAAGCCAATTTTAAGCTGAATTCGACAAACCCACCGCGTAGACGGCATTCTAATTGCGCTTTGCTTTGCCTGCATCAGCAAAGATAAGTGGACTATCCGGGAGAAAAATAAAGTTCCCGGTGGATGTTAGGTACGGTTCGTCCCGCCTGCGCGGCGCCAACCCCCGCCCCGCTTGCTCAGTTCCAGACCACCCCCGAGGAGAGCGAACGCGTCGCTCACGGATCCGACCATGTGCCAGTGAAGTGTAGTTAAAGTGTGTGTACTGTGTACATCTATAAAGAAAAGTGCAAAGTGAGTTCCTGGAACTATTCTCGTTAAGGTAATCTTTTTGCCTAATTTTTTTTGTGTGTGTTCCTCTTCAAAAATTGTTTCGTGTGTTGTTTTGAAGTGAGCGAACGATTTATGAGCGCTGAATTTCAAATGGCATAGCGTTCGACTAATTAACGGTCGAGACTTTAAACCGACGTGCATTTATCTCGCATCTTTCGAAAATAACTAAATTAAGTTCAAACGTTTATGACGACATTCTGTGATTTCGACAATGATGTATAAATGTGGAATCGGAATGAACATTGTTTGGTACACCGTTTCAAAACAAGTTTGTTTTTCGATATATCAGTATCAGGTTACATTCAGAACACGTGCACTGGAGATTAATAAAGAATTCACGAGCACATTTCGGTATGCACGGATTGTTGTTTGTATGTCTCAATGCTCTAGGATTGCACAGGTTACTGATATTTGATGAAGAATAAATAGTAATTCATATTGATATTGAGTAAGCGTTCCTGTGCATAATGTATATTTGTCATAGAAGTTGCAACTTGTCATTTTGTCTAATTTGTTGACATATGTGTCGACTGGATACACATTGTTCAAATTTCAATTTTGATTGGGCCGACGATTTAAAGTCCCATATACGATGTATACTTTTAAGAACTTAACTGAAACTTCCGTTAACAACTTCTCTTTCTTTCGATTGAAAAACTAAGAGCAGATAATTATCGCTGTTTTAACACAGACAAAGTTATGTTACTTTGTAAATTACTCGATACTTTGTAAGTTTACTAGTAAACGTTTCGTGAGTGTTAATATAGCTACATGTTTAATTTATTTACTGGCGGTCAGTTCACGCCGCGACCTCGCTGCGATCGGCTGGAGTTTACGAAGGACTTCAGTTAGGTCCAACACTAATCGGGTTATCCTGAAAAGACATACTTGAGTTAAGTAGATATTTAATTTAATCAATTTGTTTTCGTTGTGCTGTTATAAGAGAAATTAAAGTATTGATAAAGGGCTTAATTTACAAGCTAGTTTGTTTTTTATAACAATAAAATGTTATTTTTCACAACACCACACTTGCAGCACTAGAAGGTCTTATGTATATAATTATAATTAGATAGGTACTTGTCAAGTTATGACGGCCTGAGTCTTTTTAATGGCCCAAATTATCACCATAATAAATACGATAAACTATAAAACCTTAATAAATACGGTATTAAACTTATCTGTTTCAACAATTCGATGCATATTGTCAGTACAAGATTATATAAATCATCTTATTGAGTTCACTTAATAAAATGCATTAACAGAGTTTGCTCTAAGTCTTGCTATGTGCGGTTTATTTTTTAAATACTTTTATTATGTGTACATAAATACGCCACTTTTAATAATGTTATGATTTCAAAACATGCAAGTGCCTAATAATAATAATATATATTATTTTTAACGAGATGACTTAGTGTTTTTTTATATTTAAAATTTAGTTTCTCACCCCAAGAGTTGTGGGTTTGGACCTAGGGCATGTCTCTGATTTTAATTTTAATTGTGCAATGTTCGTTAATAAGCTTAATGTTACTTGTTATTACGTTGAGGACAAACATCAAAAGCAGATTATAAAGATATTCCGAGACGTGCAGCATCCGTCAATTCACACTTCGCCAGCTTCGAAGACTATGGTCTTAACCCTTCTCATTCTGAGTGGAAACCCATGTACAACAATGCAATGCTAAATGGATTAACGAAAAGGAAATATTTCATTAAATTTTTTATCACAACAGGTTTTAAACTTTTTTAAACCTTTTGTGACCTTGGCGCTATATTAATTTATTAACAAACAGTATTGTTTATAGTATGAAATTATTTGTTATAACCACAACTAATTAAAAAAGGGTTTGATTTCACTGCTTTAATTATTGTTTCCACGTTTTCAATGTGTATATTTTACTGACTACAATGGACAATGGGAGGGTTACCGATGTCATTAAATTTGATGATGGCACTCATTATTGTGCCTATAATTTTTTTTATCCCAAAATAAATTGTTTATAATACATCCATAAGATTATGTTACCTCTTTTCATCCCGAGTCCCGTGGCCACCAGTGGAACGAAAAAGGGTTTGACGATGGACAAAGTATGTATTTAATGCAAACTTAAAATGTCCAACTTCGTTACGTGGATATTTAAAGATAATCATAGATATTTGTAACGGACAGTGCTTCAGTTATTATAACTATAATATAACGCCATGTACATTACAGTGTAGACATAGAACACCATGTGTCGAATATTTCTATCGTTACAGATCTGCCGTGCCACTTATACCTTTATCTCTCTCTTCGCGCTGGCTTCTGGAGTTCTAATTCCCTCATCATTCAGCATTTGATTTATATGATAAAGATAAGTCAACCTTAGCCCCCTTGGCCGTCATCAAGATAGATACTCTACGACGAAACAACAGTATGGACTCTTTGTACCTGCTATATTCAGTTCAGTGTCAATTATGTTAATATGTAGAATATTTTTCATTCTTTTTTTCACGTCATTTAGCAATATATTATCTCATGATATATCCATCTTATATAATGTTTCATATAACAATTAATTCAAATCTCATTGTTAAGTAATTCTTTTAACTAGTATTCATATATTCATAAAAAAAGTTAGACCACATTATTCAGAAAGTCTCCAAATGTTACACAACACTAGCGACATTTCAGAGAACTTTATCATATGAAACTTTAATGTAATAAAAACTTTACTGAAATATCCTAAGCAAAATACATTACAATTAATGGTATCCAAAAACTTTATTTAACTAATAAATACCTACATAATAACATGTCAATTGAACTTGATCACACTTACAAGCTTTGAAAGAATTTCATTAATATAAATTATATAATTTATTATACTATCATCACTTCAAGTCCCTTAAGGGTAGGCAGAGAGTACAGAATGCGAAATATTTAAATTTTTACAGATCTGATGTTCTTCTAAATAAATTGTCTGTATTTATATAATATGTATAGTGGTCCACCCGAAGAGAAACCAAAGCACGGAAGACCTTATTGTATTGTACAGCCTAACTTATAAGTTGTGGTATAAACTTCTCTGGAGTCACCAGAGACGGCAGACAGTACGACAGTTCGTTATAGTAAATCCGTGCTTCTGGTCCCTCGGGATCATGTTTCTATGTATGAGCTTTATAAATTCGCATACAATTTTGCAACGGAACTTCCAAGAACAGAAATATTGCGTAGATAATATGCGTTCAGTGCAGCAAACCATAATGTTCTCTACCGCATGTGTATTCTGCTAACATTCATTTGGGCCGCGTGGCAGATTATGGCCTTAATTTTCTCATAATTAGAGGAGTAATACTTTTTACCCTCTTTGTCTCTGTAAAGGTAGGTAATAAATGCGGACATTTTCTACGAAAATATGATTATACAGCACAGTAAAACTTAAATGAGAGAGGTCATTTTAATATCTCCCCCCTTTCCTCGCTAAAGTTGTCTTCATAGTCTGCATATACCTGTGAAGAGTAGTAAACTTAATAAGCCTTCCACCTCATTACCATGTTGATGTATTAGGAAGCTGCCAAACTGGGAAACTAAGTTTTTACATAAACTAACTTCTGTTGTGTGATAAATTCTAGGTAAAGTTCGTACAAAAGACAAAAATAATACTTAGTTTTTTCTATTATTGTGATCCAACTTGTTAAAATGTACAATACAAAATAAATGTTTTATTTATTTTATCTCGTTCTTTTACATTTTGCAATACAGTCATTGAATTAATACAATTTGTTAGTTGGGATATGTGGCCGGTGGGACGTAAACGTAACTGGTGACACGTGGAGGTGTACTATATTCTTCTACCTTTCTACCTACCTCTTCGGGAATTACATGCTTCATGTTACTTGTTAGTCAACTTAACAATTTATATTCACTTAACAATTTACTGCCAACTTAAACTTAAGGAAGACTGCATGTAAAAGTGTATTTCCACATTACTATTAACGGAAGTTTTAAAGGCTCTAAAAAGCAATTATAATTTGGGAGGAAAATTTTACCATCCCTAGTATTGCATTTTCATAGTTTGTTACATAACGTTTGTAATAGTAAATAGGACATATACAAACTAACACTAACTGACCTCATACTAACATTATTGAATATAATAATTTATGGCTATCAGTCCTATTGCCAATTAATATTACTTGTAACACTAATTGGATCCACCGGCAGTAATAGTCCTAATCCTTCGGTGCTTTGCGGATTGGATCCTAGATGATTGATGCGGCCATTCGTGACTGCAGCCTGCTCGTCTACTGTTCTCTTTACTGGAAAAAAATATTAAAAATTGCTCTGGCCCCTATGGGCAGCAGCGCAGCTGGTGCGAGAAGTTTTGCTCTGCGATCCTCAATTCGCAGCGTCATCATCCAGCCCAGCGCAAGATTGTGGGCGTAACCCCTTCAGGGGAAGCCTACATGCAGCGGTAGGCTGCAATAGGCTGATACTGATAATGCCGCTTTTACCAACATAGGTATTGCCGTTAGTTTTTGCTTAATAGAAAGGTTAAAAAATACTACCTTAATTATCAGGCCCTAGTATTACATTTTGAAAATAATTAGTACACATGTAATATAAATTTCAATAACACAGGATGATTGTGAACGGAGCTTATTAGTCTCATTCTCTTCCTCATAACGTCGGGATGCGCGCCAAGTGTGAGGGCGAACGGCCGGATACTGGGTCATCTTGCCCATTAGCATCGTTGCTCTCAATAGCCAATACACTGTTCTATTCAAGTTAGAAACCTTGTCCAGCGACGTTTCAAATAGTTGACCTAAAAACCTATTGAGATAGTACAAGAAAGAATTACATATTTACACTTTATTGACTGCCTCGTTGGTCGTAATGGTCGAGTGATCCTGGATTCAAATCTCAAGTCGGGTACTCTTTGCTTTCTCAAACTTACAGTTTTTAGTAGTGGCTCGGAGTCGGATCTGGATATGTGTGTATGTCAATAGACTCACCACCTATTCCGTAGTGGGCTGTAAACGTAACTGATTAAACATAGGTGTGTATTACACTCTCCTGCCTACCTCTTCGGGGATTACAGGCGTGATATTACGCTTAAACTTTATTTTCAATATGCACACACTCAATTGTTTCCATTTACACATGGACTGTCTCGTGGATCTGGAGCCTGCAGCGCGGCCGTGCGGTACAAGGTCCCGAGTTGGATGCCTGGAACGCGCAAAGTATTATTGGGGATTACTTACTTGAAACTCTCGGTAGCAGCTCGGAGTCTGGCTTTAAACCCGCTATTATATACAACGTATAAACCAACTGCTGAGAAAGCAGAAGCACTAACCTCCTCTGCCTATCCCTCAGGAGAAAAACGGGCATGATAGTACATTAAATCTATCGTCATTATACATACAATGGATTTATGCAACGTTTGCATTTTAATGTGTTCTTGCAAACGACTCAATTAGAATTTAGATGTACAAATGCAATTGATGCTATGAGACCTAAAATCTGCGTAGGGTAGTCGTTTTGGGATGTAGTATTTGAGTATATACAGCTGGTATATTTATCTGCTTTAAAAATCAGCGAGGTATTCGGAGTATATGAGTAAGTACACAAAGTTAATAAAAACATTCGTGACGATTATATATCAAGTTACTAAACACATTTGTATATCCAATATAAATCAAGTCAGTTGAGGAACATAATTAAAACTTAGTTAATTGACTTATTTAAATACATTTCACATTTGATTTATTCAGATTACATTCTATACTCGTCGTCTCTGTGTATGTGAAATATTGCTCTGTGGGTTCTGTGCCTCTCGGGGGCAATTTAAATTTGTGTTTGCGAGGCTTTCAAAGTTTGTGTAACTTCTATAAATAATGTTTAGACACGCGTTTATACGCTAAATGTATAATTTATTTCTATATACACAGCTATAACATATACGATATATACATGACTGGCCTGTGGGTCAAGTTGCTAGAGATCTTAACTACCGATTCAAAGATTTTCGATTCTATTTACATCCAGCTCAATTATTTGTGTGATAAGCACGAGTCTTTTTTTGAGCCTGAGTATAATATTATAAATATACACAGATATTTCTACATACAAGTAGGTAAATGTATCATATCAGTTGACCGTGTGAATTGTCCTAAAACATTATTCACACATGTAATTAACATATGTTATTTTCCGAGAAAGTTGACAATGTTAGGTTAAATTATAGATGAGTAATTTCTAGGGGATCCTATGGTCTGATACCTTTAAAGATATGTGATCCGAAAATGTAAAAGCGTCAACGATACACTGTTTTCAACACTGTTAGTATATGTTCTGAAAGTCGGAGATATTCTACAGACGAGCGCTAACCGCCGCGTGTGCGAGCCACGAGGGGATAGCGTCAGTGTGGCAAAGTTTTACGGACGCTAGTGTGATTGAAGCACGAGTTTGATTCAGCGGATTATATAATATGACAATATTGTCATATGGTATTATTGTTACTGTTATTACACCTCTTACAGTCAGGTCTCTAACCGAGTAAGCAGAGTGAACAGATTGCTTTATCTCTAGGCTTGCGGATCTGACGCGTTTTTCCAGGATTAATTCACTTTTTTCACATTAAAATCTTACCTTTTAAATTACTTTTTAAATTTTATTACAGTTCATGTCAGCCTTGGACGTGCTTGCCGCTCCGTGTAATGTGTTACGTGGGTCCAGTAATACTCGGAGTTGGAGATTTTGTAACCAATGTTCTGTTGTATTTTCATCCGTATAAAGTCTAGTTTAAGTTTAATGATACTCACGTATTATGAAATGTCGTTGTCAGTGAAGTATACGAGTAAGTTCAAGTGGTTAAGGTTTTAGTGTCGTTTAGCACCGACTCGCTGTGTTTGCACAATGGGCCCCTGATAGAAAGAGCTCCAGTTACTATCTGTTTTAAAATATGTTATTCTCAAATTTTGCTATTTGTTCTAGCTAGCCATTCCGAAATTTTGCGAAGCCTCTTTTAAAAACCGTAACAAAAATCTACGGAATAAGAATATATCTGAAATAAAAGTACTGTTTTTGAACATTTGTACATTTTTATTGGAATGTCTTTTACAGTACAATTTGTATGTACAAAGAGTTATATTAATTTGTATCAACACATAAACGTACATAAAATATATTCCAATGAACATGAATGAAACATTACACAAAATAACAACAGAGTTCGGTATAGAAGATTATATAACACATAAGTTATAACAAGTAATTAATTGCTTTTCTTGTGCCATCAACACTGACGGATTTTTTGTCCAAACTAGGCGGAACCTCTGCTATGGTAACATTACG
>DWTO01003513.1:0-12502 GCA_018244755.1 Jemadia pseudognetus | reverse complement strand
TGTATGCATGTTTATGTGTCATTTTCTATGGCCATTTAATTATCAGACTCGGTATAGGCACAATGTGTTGCACTGCTTTGTATGTTGCAATAAGTCTTGATCAATTATGTTTGGTCTTATTTTAAAGTGTACATCGGTCTCAAAACCTTTCATACATCTGTTTTCTGTTCGTTGCAAACATTCTTTCTAATATTTATGTTACCTTGGAATCTCCAATGGTATGGTTACTTTTTCTATTGACGTTTTAATCATTTTCACTAGAATTTGGTTCAACTTATATTGTGTGTGTGTGGGTGTGTGTGTGTGTGGGTGTGTGTGTGTGTGTGTGTGTGTGTGTGTTTATTTTTGTATTTGGGTCATAATTGAATTTAAAATATGCATTTCAAAAAAATTTACTTTCGTCACCAAAAGCTGGTTGATTATTGGTGTTTGATATTCAGTGTTTTTATTCATTGACAAGTATTCTTATCAAATACTGTAACATCACAATAAACTATGTGAAGTAAGGATAAATTGGTTATTTTTGAACATGTCTAAATTAGGTCTCATAATTGCTGTTTGACTCTCCACAATAATAACAATAGGCTTTGGTCATGTTTGATGGGCCATTAAGAAAACAATTTACATTTGCAGGCTACATAATAGGTTCAGAATCCAAAAGTTTAGATAAAATTAACCAACGTCAGTGGTAATAGTGCAAAATGTAATATGAATGTTCTAATACACAGTCAAGTTGGCGAAGGCACGTAGGGGCATGATTAAGGAGAAGGAGAAAGGCGGGGGCGCCCGCCTGAAGGACGAACCTAATGATCCTGCGGAGCCAGGTAAACACTTATTTATGTAATTGTAACTAAGATTGGACAACTAAGTTTAAACAACATAACTACTGTTACATTAGATGATGAACAGAAGGCCTATCAATGATCACCCTCGAGAACTCATTTTGAATATATTGCTTTTCTATGCCTATTAAATAAAACTATGTAATTTGATAAAGTAAAATGTCAATAATTCAAAAGTTATTGTTAATTATTAAAACAATTATTTTTTACTATTAAGGAAATAATTGTTGATAATATATCAAACTTAATACTTATGTAATCTCCAAAAGGGTAGAGGAGTGTTTACTCCCATGTTTTACCAATTACATTTACACTCCAGCATGGAATAGAGTGTGAGCGTATTTTCATACAATCTGTACAATGGAAGACTCCAGGCCACTACTACATATTTTAAATACAAATTCTAAATGCTGTAAATTGATGAAACCCTATTAAAATAGAACTAAAGGTCAGTATCAGGTGTTGGATGGAACTTGATACAAAATATACTTTTAAAATGTAATTCAAGTTTGTACATGTATACCTTCAATGCAATTAAATACATGTAAATTTTTAGCATTTCTAAAGCGAAGATTACTAATTTCTATAAATTTCACCACCGATTTATAGTATGATTCAATAGTACTGAATTTTTTTTTATTTATATTTGGGAACCAAACAGTGCCTTAAAACTATGTTGGAAAACTTAGTTTATAAGTTGGCTAAGTTTCCATGAAAAAATAAACCACCTTCACAAACTTTTTTTCACATAAAATATCATTATCTTAAGTTAATTTTCATATACATAGTAGCATATTAAAAATAAATAAGCTTGAATGGTAGCAACACCAATACATATTTCAATCAAATGTTATTTGATAAGTTATCTATTTTCCATACAATAAAGATTCTGTATTAAATTGCTGTTAAATAAAAGTATTCATCAGTTAGGAATATGAATGTACAAAAAATTGCAATAGATTCAGTTGAAATAACTCACAATGGTGAAAGCAAGTCTTGGAGCATTCCAGCGATGCATGTAATTGATTCATTTCTCTTCACAATAAATTTAGTGCGAAAAACTAAAATTTTAATATATGCACAGAATAATAAATGTTACTTGATATTAATTGATACTGGTGAAATGTGGAATATTGAAACAAAACAAGTAATATGAAATATTTGTTCTGAGACAGAAGTGTTTGATTATCATATTTTTAATACTGTCGTTTGTCATAACATATTAAAGCCATTTAAAACAGATAAGTGTCTATTCTGTAGATTGCAATGATAATACTTTGTCGTGTGTTATTAATTAATTGCATTCATATCATGATAAAAAAATTTCCCCCCAAAAGGACATTTTACTTTTGAATGTTTAATTATTTAATGACCTACTTTGTGACAGGTTACTGTCAAGCTGGAGCTCGTCCTATACTTTTTAGATTAATAAAATCATAAATATATTTTTTATCACAGGGCACGGTTCCCGTCCGCCTTCAGCGTCGTTACCGACGCCAGCGGCGCTGAAAAAGGAGCCCGAAGACCCGCCACACAGAGTCAAAATCGAGCCCCACAGCCAGTCCGGCGAGGACTCCGCCCCCGACCTAGGTGTGGACGGCATTAAGACTGAGATTGACGGCCTTATGGATAGTGACGGTGAGTGCATAAACTTATTACTTACTACGCCGGCTCAGCGACCCAAAGAGGATCTTGGCCTCCGACACTGAGAGACTCCACTCGCGCCGATCTTGGGCAGACTCCTTCCAGTTGGACTTTTGCAGACTTTAACTTATTACAATCACACTTAATTATAAATGGCAAGATCAAGCTTCGGAATGAGTGTCCTACCAATGATCTATCTGCATGTTGAAGGTATTGAGTCTACATACATCTATATAGCAATTACAAATGTATAACATATTTTTTACATTTAAGAATCTGTCATGTCACGGTTACGTATGCGAAAATCATACATTATCGCTGGCCATCTCTTATCATCTGTACATTAGGAAAGCATTCAGATATAAATTTCAATTTGACCGAAAGTCGCCCGACTATTTTTGAAAATTTTGAAAACATGAAAGATTACGTGTGTTGACTAATGACCATTTGAGGGTTTCATTACCGTTGTATTGATGGGGAATACCAGGCCGGATTATGACGGCGCGGTTATGACTTGCAATTCATCGCGGCGAGAATGGACGGACTGAATGTGGGCAAGCGTGGATCATCTCAGTACGTATAATCGTTTCGCTCGATATCACACTTGTCGCATAATATCATTGTCCAACCAAATAAATCACAAGAAACTGATAATCTTTAACGACAATCGTTCTCCTTTTACATTTTACTAATTGTCTTCTTTCGTACGCTTGATAAATTGTACGTGTAAATTAATTGTAATGTCAAAAATCATTCAGCGGAGACGTCGTTGAAATTTGTGGATTAAAATTATTTAACTCATTTTTACTTTGGATCTATTTTGTCATTAGAGAACTATTTAGTTGCTACAACCGTTATTGACCCTTAACTTTACAAAATAGGTTCTTTACAATGGATCATTAACACTCCGTCAAAAACTTGTATCGGCAACAGGAGACGGTCAAGACATTTATTTAAATAACTCAATGTATAGTTACAGACGGTTCATTTAACGTTCGTAACCAATTATCTACCTGAGTTTGTGCCCTGTTAGTTTTTTTATTACGCCAAGTTGTGTTTCTTATTTATAGACATGAAGACGCAATGTGAATGGTTAACCGATTTCATTTGTGAATCGGGGAAAAAATTTGCTGTATGTAGTCCTGGGTTAGTTACGGAGGGCCGAAGGGCGTGGTCCAGCCCAGCCATATTTTCCAAAGAATCGACAACCTTTAATCTAACCGAGTCGTAGAAATCGCGGTATGGTAAGCGTAGTATTAGACGCCATTTGACTGTGTGGCATGGTTGTCTGAGAAAGGTAGCAGGAGTAAAGTGATTAGGTACAGGTTAGGTACGCGATGGCGTCCGTTAGGGGAAGATATCTGTTTAATAATGAACTGATAAATTCAAATGTCATTTATTCA
Source organism: Jemadia pseudognetus (assembly GCA_018244755.1). Taxonomy (NCBI): domain Eukaryota; kingdom Metazoa; phylum Arthropoda; class Insecta; order Lepidoptera; family Hesperiidae; genus Jemadia; species Jemadia pseudognetus. The sequence continues at coordinate 8,613 of DWTO01003513.1, read as the reverse complement.
AAATTGGTTTATTAGAAGTTAAAGATAACTTATGAGTTAAAGGTTTAGTTAAAGACTAATGTTGGTGATGGTCACGGTGATAGTGGTCATGTCATTTATTTCTTCGCTCTGATATATTTATTAGGGCAATATGTGTAGCATGCGAGAGAACTTACCAAATCTCGCACCTGTAATAAACTAAAATCATTAGTGTAAGTAAATATATTTGTACGTATAATCCTGTCCCTATCTTGTTACCGAAATATTTAATCATGTCTTGTTCAAAATTTATGTTTCGTAATGATTATGTCATAATTAAACTGTTATACAAAATTGCCGCTAACAATAAGTCGTATCGCAGGCTTATCTGTATAATGCACATGTAAAGCTATTTTCACACAATGTGAATCCATCATCTCTTCATTATCCATGTGTCAGCACTGATTTTATCCGAAGTAGTAATTATAAAGAAATGAAACGTTATAGTGCTTTATTTATTCGTGGTGCTTATTATTATATCGTTATAATCGTCATCATCAGCCTATTGAAGTCCACTACTGAACTGGAAGTCCCGCCTTGATGTGTTGTTACCATAATCTCTGGCGCTGGCATGTGGGTTGGAGATGTATATAGAAATGATTTATTTATTCAGAAGAGAATATTATCTATCTAGTCGGCGATAGGAAGGAGACTGGTGAAATTTAAATTTTATTCTACGATTTTTTTTTTGCATAGTTTCAATAGCGGAAATGTATTCTGTATGTATCAAATATCCACGGAAGTGAAATTTCTAAAAGATCGTAATATACAATGATTATGAAGGAGGGAAAATTACATTAAAACCCCAGATCGTGTAGGGTCAAATCACGTTTGACAAACGACACCTTGAATGACGGCCATGAAGTGGGAACAAAATGCAGTTCAACCCCGTCGAGATCAATGTCGGAGTATAGATGTGTAGCTCCAGTAGTTTCATTGCGAATCGAAACAGTGTAGGTTACTTTCAGCAAAGAATAAAATAATTATGTTAGCAATATAATCATTTCGATTAGATCAGACAATTTAGGCGTAAAATTATTTTTCTTGTTCCAAAACTAACGGACATTGATTACCAATTCTGAGAAGTGAAGTTCACTTTGGAATTTAGATATTATAAGTTACTATTCGGTTATGAGAAGTAAAAGTAATATTATTTAAAAAATATGATATTCGATTTTTCAAAAAAAAAAACTGTCACTACCATATTTCAAAGCTACATTTCAATTTTCATTAACCCATACAAACGACACTGCATTTAATATCTACGCATCCCTAAATTCGGGTTGTCGGTGTTAAATTGCCGGTTTCGAGCGCTAATTTTTCGAGAAACTTTTCGAAGATAACATCTCGCGGCTACGTTACGAGTATGCAAATGAAGATCGTTTCATACAAAAAGTGTTTAAAAGCAAAACTGTTAAATAATATCTCATTTATCAACCGGTACATCATCATGGTGATGTGGCGGCGTTAGAGCGAAATGTATTTAAAACGTTTTAACACACACACACACATATACCCGTACGCACACACAGGTTTAATTGCTTTTCTTTTTCTTAAATACCGTTTGATGGCGTCATTTTTAGTGGCCGCAGCGCAATTGTAATGCCGAAATGTTATTTACTTGATACAGATCTAACCGCGTATCGTTTTTGCGCGATGCCTACTGTGCTGCTAATAGATTAATATACATTTGTTTAACACTCGCATACGACGCACTGCAGGCGACGATTTAAACCTTATACATATGTATAAAATTATATGTGGCGGAGTAAAAACCAATTTATATTTTTAATTTTTTTATGGAATTCCATATGCGGATTAAATTTAAACATTCCGTATGAAGCTTTAATTATTCTTGTTTGTAGGTGACCCCACAAAATCTCCGCCCTGCGAGCTTGGCGGCCCTGGCTCGTTGAAATCGGAGCGCCTATCGTCGGACTCCAATGATATACTGGATCCGCAGACCGGCCTCAGAGGTTCTACTGGTAGTCTTCAGGTGAGGTTTTTTTTTTGTAAGGCCAATGAGAATACTATTTATTTTATGTTAAAGATTAATGTCACAAAAATAAATACCTACAACAAATTTTCACTATCACTGTCTTCTGCCCTTATTTATATATTTGATCTGTGTTGTGTAATGGAAGTTTTTTTCATTATGGATTGAAATAGTCCGGTACCGTTTACTTTCTCCTGATTAAATACAATTGATTTATTTAACCAATGGACCGTTCCCAAAAATGCCATGTTTCACCTACATATTTCGTGTGCAAATTGTATTAATAGTAAAATATTTTATATTAAAATGAACGTGTGTCATAAAAATGTTATATTTTATAAATATGGGGTTTCCCCAGGATGGTAATCAGAATTGTCGCAACCCCAACGGCCCGGAAAGCATGGGGTCGTGTCGCATGGGCGGCGGGGGACCGATGGGGCCGGGCGTGTCGATGGGGCCGATGTCCAGTGAAGCCCAGACGCTGCCTTCCAATGTAATCAGTAAACAAGCGGGCAGCATGGAGGTAACATTGACCAATACATACAATAAATATCTTATGCACGTGATATATCATCATTATCGGGCCTATTGTAGTCCACTGCTGGACGTAGGTCTACCCTGAGAGGTTACACTCATAATCTCCACACTGGACATGTGGGTTAGAAGATCGCAAAGTACAAATTTGTATTATGTGTAAGATAAGCTTACTTGTTATTATGTATAACATTATTCATGTATAATTTTATGAAAGTACATGAAGTTGAATCAAAAATTTGTTATAATAATATTATACATAAAGCTAAGAATATTGAATGAATCGTATGCCTTTAAAAATATTTATTCCCATAAATTATGGAATTAAATATACATATGTGTGAATTAGAAATCTGTTCCAACTAACGACTATTTGCGAGTTAAAAACGCAGAGTTGAGCGTTACATTATAATCCTATAGAAATACTATTTCTATAAATCTGCAAGGCGATAGGGCTAACAGAACACTACAAATAAAAAAAACAGTGTCGTGACAAGTAATGTTCTATTTAAGATAATGTCGATAAATAAGATAAAATTATGTAATAAATAAAATAATGTAATAAATAAATGTAGAAATGTATCGAACTCTGGTTGGAATTAAATGCTGTTTTTTTCATATCATTGTATTTCAACCATCTAACTAATAGAAAAATACGAGACTAGTAAGTAAAGAAGCAAAATTTTATCTGCATATGAAATCGTAGTTTAAAAGCCAGTGTAAGGCGCAATGTACATAAAATTAAATAGTTTATTCATATAAAAAAGTTCTTTGTTTAATATTTTTTGTCGGCTGTTTAAGAAGTTCGCAAATAGTCCATTTCGCAATAATTGAAAAGGACATTGGTCTTTTTTAGTTTTATAGTTTCGTGCGTCAAACACATTGAGCCCGTGTGCGTAGGCGACGCTCCAACGATTTGCCAATTGCCTTTTTGATGTACAAGTTGGTACTTTGTAGGTGTAATTGTATGTTTATTTTGCTTGGTTGAAACAACAAAATGTCATTGTAAAGGTGTGGGTGAATGCAAGTATTTTAACTCAATGGCATTATTTTATTATGAGAGAAAATATTACTAAGCAGACGGTGATATTGTCTTCAAATTCAATTGAAACAATGACATTTTCTTGTGTTGATTTTATTATCGTACTTCATTTATATCGATTTTTCAATAACCAGTTTAATCATTGGTTAATATTTTGACAAACTTTGGTTAATAACGAGGCAAGTTTAAAGCTGTATTGTATGCCCAAGATTAAAATTTTTAAAATTGTAGCAATATTAGAATCATAAGAAAGCTCATTGAATAGATCTATAAATAGACATTAAAGTGACAGAGCATGACGTAAGGAAGCGGAGTTTTAGTAAAACATGGGTGTTCTCCCAGCAGCAAAGCCAGATCTTCGTGTTTTCGACAACGCTGGCCAACAAGGGTGCAGAAGCGGTTCTAACCGGGCAGCATCAATCCATCATCGCATACCATTGCGCGCAGCCTGGTACTAAGAAGTATTTGGAGGTATTGGTATATATATACATAAATGACATGTTTATTTCTCCATTTTGTAGCCTTCCGTTTTTTCGCTGCTTTTCAATGTAATTTCTAGCTGTTTTAATATAAGGGCTTAGAAGAAAGGCAGGAAAGCAGTAATATAGGATATAGGAAATTCATTGAAAAATTGTTTTTGGCACTTTCAGAAACATCCTTTGAAGATGGGTCAATTCAATAAACAAAGTCCGGCTCAGTGGTTGAATAATTTGGCCATGGCAAAGACCCGCGGAGGGATGAGAGGCGGTCCAAATATGATGGGTGGTCCCAATCAGATGAGTCACATGATGGGAGGCCCCATGGGGCCTAATATGGGTCCTATGGGTCACGGCGGGATGGGGCACATGGGACCCAATATGATGGGCCCTAGCAGAATGGGAGGACCCGGCAATCAAATGATGATGATGAAAGGCGGTCCCGGGCCTATGGGCCAAATGGGTCCGGGCATGGTCCCTATGGATGGGTTTCCAGGGGGCACCCCGTCCTGTGGTGTCATGGACGGCCTCGGTGCTGATGGTGAAATGCCCTGGGACACCGTGAGTATAGTATAGTAACATTGTTGACTATTTAATTAATATTTATTTTAATGATCATTCTGTAAATAGAACGTTAACCGTTTTTAGAAAAACCCCTCCGTGATGTCAAATGGTATGACTAACGGTCCATCGCAGCTGCCGCCGTGTTCCGAGGCAGGCGGCAACGATGGACCCAACTCTTCGGATAATTCGGCAATGTCGTGCCAACCGGGCCCTAAAGGTGAAAACAGAAATGTATTAGAGGGATGAGACTGGAGTAGGGAACATACAAAATAGATTTTTTACTTACATATCGAGTGCCCCTCCAGTCCATCCCTTTGCAATGTGTGTTGTGAATATTTTTTGATGTTCAGCTTTAGCCTCTGTATCAGCAGGTGTCAAAATACCGGACGAAAATTTGACGCCACAGCAACGTGCTCATCGCGAAGAACAGCTAGCCACCATTCGTAAGATGCAGCAGATGCTATTCCCGGAAAGCGGTAGCAACCCCAACCAACCTGGCGACGGTTCACAACCTCCAAATGACATAAATCCGCCCAACTCCACTGCCAACATGAACATGCCCTTCCCGCCTATGTCAGTACATGGCCCCATGGGTTCGGGACCGAACGGACCCATGGTTTCAATGCCCACCAGCATGAGTTCCGGCCCCAGTTGCACAATGTCGGGTCCAATGGGACCTAATGGGCCCATGGGTCCAGGTCCAATGGGCCCTGGAGGTCCAATGGGTCCCAACGGACCCATGGGAGGACCGATGGGTGGAATGGGTGGGCCAGGGGGAATGGGAATGGGTGGACCAGGTGGAATGGGAATGGGTGGTCATAGTTCTATGGGGCCTAATGGTATGATGGGACCTAATGGTCCAATGATGCCTGGAATGGGTCCGAATGGACCAATGGGCCCAATGGGACCTTGTGGGATGAAAGGCATCAGAGGAGCCTGTGGAGGTCCCGACATGAAGCCAGGAATGTGTACAGATATGCATATGAGCAGAGGTTGCGGTGGTCCCATGGGGGTAAGAATAGTTTTATACAATTAATAATTCAAATATGATGTTGACGTTTGAAAAACCTCATTCCTGTTATAGCGGATGCCGAATCCCATGGGTGGTATGGGAGGGCCTAAACCTTGTATGATGGGTGGTCCTCACATGGGACCTCGAATGATGCCGGGACCTAATTTAAATGCAATGAATGGTAAGTGTGATTTTGTTTATAAAGGATTGAAAATTACTCAAAATATATATGAATTGTCTATTTCAACCATCTGGTTGATATAGACAATTGTCAAAATTGACAAAAAGTAAATGGTCACTTTCGAATGGTATTTATGACTTCTCTTTTGACTTGCTCTCAGGCGGTATAATGATGGACGGTATGATGGGTGGCATGGTGTCACACGGAGACTGCGGCCCGGAACATCACGGCTTACCGGTGAATGGTCCCATGTGCGACGAGTACGGACGGGGCAGAAACGTAAGCTTCCCTTTTATTAACTGTTTTCAAAAGATGAAATGATTATAATCGCTTATTTTATATATCGTTATTGGATTTTTAAGCAATATAATGAAGGATTCCATTTAAATTATTTAGTAAAATCCGATTGTACTTAGTATTTTCCAGTTATAACACATCTCTTTTATACACTGAATTATGTTGACTTTATAAAAGGTTTTATTTAGTGAAATTCATAAAATGTTATCAATCTTAATAAAGTCGGTCGTATTATTTAAATCGACTGAGAGATTAACATATTATTAATTATTTTATGATTTAAGATAACACCATTTGATTATTTCAGATGGGTCCAGGTGACCCCGGCGGGTTAGGTCCAGGGTTAGGCGGGCCACTAGGCGGGGGCGGCGCGGGGCACAAGCCGCTGCGCAGCCCCAAAAGTCCGCCACCTAACGACATCGACTGGCAGAAACTACACCATCAATTTTTCGACGACCCCAAGCCCTGCGACAATGACCTAAGTAATTTCAAAATATCAATTAACAATATGTTTAAGTATTATACATCAAATGTCAAATTAATGCGGCAGACATGGTAAAGATGCGTTTTATATGTTACTGCATCTGGTCTTAATCAAGATTGTTTTTCTCTTTAGTGTTATGAAGTTGTACAATATATACAAGTGTTTCGGCTATTATGTGACAAACAATATGCTGAACCACATCTATTGTTTATATGATCTGTGTCATGAATCTTAGCGAGTCATCTAGGTTTACATAACCAAAAAAATAAATCTGTTAGTCTAATAGTGCAGGTAGCTCTATACTCACAGACTTAATTTTGAAAGGCGAAAATTCATGCATGCATTTCATTTTAATGTGAGTTCTAACTGAGATCATATAATTTCCAGGTACACAAGTGAAATCTCCATGTTCAGAGCGCGGTGGCTGTTTGCCTCCCCCTCCCTATGGTGCTTCTCCCTTACACCGTTCCGCCTCAGTGCCTATAGGTATGTATATAAGTGCAAGTAGCTGCAAAAGGAATATCAAACTTATGATCACCTGTTGTCAAAATATTTTGTTCCGTATAAATTAATGGTTTACCTCCTTTTTAAATTTCTGTTATATTATACAAACATTGGCTGACTTTCAACTCATTGCCTACGATTGCATTGTTCCAAAGGATTAATTTCATCTGTATAGCTTAGTATATTGTACGTTATAGTATAGATAGATATAAATTAGTATATTATCTTTGTAATTTTAATTTACTTTCAACTTAAAACGTCATTAACAATAACAGTTTCGCTGTTGAATACGGGTGATTTTGAGAATGAAAAATATTAAGTCCTTATTATACCAGACAGGTTAATCAGGGGTGATAGACTATCAATTGTTATTATGGTTATTCTTCTTAAAAAATATTGTAACAGTATCGTTAGCCAGTCAGTACAGGTATATTGTCCCGCAGCGACCCAGTCGCCGTCGCACGGCGGGCCGGCGCTGCCCATGTCGGCGGAGGCGTCGCGCGCGGGCTCGGCGCTGTCCAGCCCCGCGCACTGCAAGCCGCCGCCCAAGCAGGACGCGCCGGGTACGTGCCGCGCTACGGCGCCACACTACCATTGTAACGATACTACGCATACATAACATCGTGTCTTGCATTTAACCATTTCTAGAACCTAATACTTGATGTAGCAGTAGCTTTTTTACTTTACATTTTAAAGTTCTCTATAAGTTAGTCAAATCAGTCAATGTATGCTGCCTGTTGTGAAAGCACGGAGGAGCTAAACGTTTACACATTTACTGTATTTGATATTTTAAACTGCAAATGGGAGCCCTCTAAGGGATATACTACATATTCACAGAGTACATAAAATGAAAGCCATAGAAGTAGAAATGCATGTCTTAATTTTCTTATCTGTGTTAGACATTTTCCCAACCACATGTTTTTTTTATGCATTTCACACCGAATGTTAAATTTTTGTCTTTTTAGAAATTGGTTTGAAGTGCGAGCTTTTTGTTTTATTTTTTGTTTTCTGTAGTTGTAATGCGTATTTTTTTGTTTTCCCCTCCCCCGCAAAACGCTTGACGCTTGAAATCCCATCGTGTGACGAAATAACATCGAAAACAATATAAAAAATTGGCACCATACGGGAACCATTACACGACAACGGAATAAAACCAACTTTGGCATATGTGGCTCGATACGATTACAAACAATTCGGAAACATTGAAATCATTGGATTGCATTTGATCCAATGTTGGCCACAATAGAAATATTAGAGAAGTTGGACGATGGTGTATTTGTCCGAACTCTCCAATGTTTGGCGGCGCAGCAACAGAAGATTCAACAGGGTGGGTCGCACGGAAAGGAACCAAGTTTGATGCCAGTGCCGTCCCCGCAACAAATATCGTATCTCAACCAATTTGAAGGTAACTCAAAACAGATAGTCGTTGACAGAAATGCATCGTCCTAGGTCAATGGTAATAAACCTCCCCATATACATGCAGAGCCTGTAATACATACAATCTG
>DWTO01003512.1:0-12504 GCA_018244755.1 Jemadia pseudognetus | reverse complement strand
TTAACAATATTAACTATTCCTTAAAAAAGAATCATAGAAATCGGTATAGATTGATGGTAATCATAGATATCGGTATATTTCAGTAAAATGATAACGGGTATTTATTGACTTTTAGGCGGTACGAAGTTCGCCGGGTCACCTAGTTTTAAATAAAATAAGCACGACTTTATGTACCTATGCTTTAGTAATTTGAATTGAATTGTACCATTTGAATTTGATTGTACCGTACCTATAGTTTATAAAATATACATACCTACATGTGCATACGTACAGGCTATTTCATTGTTAAAAAAATAGTATATTGTTTACATAATAAGTTCTATATTTGTTATGCTCTCAGGTCTATGAATATGTGGTAGTTTTTATCGGTAACCAACAAATGGAATTTAAAGGCGGAACGGTAGCTGGACAAATATCAAAGTGCACTCGAGATGTGTTTATTCAAGTATGATGATACTCGTAACAGCGTATTAATTAGCGGTTAAATGGCATATGTCACAGATCCCCCTCTTACGCGGTGTGATCTAAAAACCCCCACTTTTAGAGGGCAGTCAATGCCCCCCTGTAACGGTACAGGCGGAGCTTGCGCGGCACACGCCAATCGCGACGTGCGGTGCGCGCGCGCCGATCATCTAAACGAATGATCTAGCGTACATGTCATTTTGCGAGCACCCGATTGGTCCGTGATAAAATATTTCGCAGTTCCAACAATTTCGGCGATGCTCTAGTTTTGCAGGCGTGCGCGCTTGTTAATTTATGGATCATAAAAATGTCATCCCACCTTCATATTTTCTGAAATTTAAATAAATGTCAATATTAACGTACATTTTGATAATACGTTTGAGCTTTTCCTTTTTTTTTCATAAAATGTCATGTGCGTCAAACCATGAAAAGGAAACCGCTACTCGACCTGGAAGCCCTTTACAAAACAACGAGACGCATATTACAGAGGCCATCAATAAAGTATCGAGAGAGGCACCTGCGCTCGGAACCAAACAAATAAATTACGGAGAAGCGACGAGCCGACAAAATAGCCGCGCGCGTAGTCATACGGTACGTGTTTTATGGAACGAACGCATAGAGAAAGTAACGGTAAATCGTGAACGCGACCTTCCCACCCGATGCCCGCGTGCCGACTGACAGATGAGCGCGGCTTAACCTCTGATAATAAGAGGGAGGGGGAAAGGTATAGAGGGTGACGCTAGGTGGGAGCGGGACGCAGAACGTGTCTTCTTCGGTGATCGTGAAGTGCAAGATGATTGTACAGTCACACACGGGCCACATCCGAGTGAGCTTCGGGGACGGTTGAAAAAGGGACCGCGCGATTCGCGTTGCGCGTACGCACGGCCGCGCGCGCACCAATTTTGAAGTTGCGCGGCATTTGCGAATTCTTTTTAAAGCACTTTTTTTTCTTTCAACACAAAAAATAATATAAGAACTATACATTTTTGTGATTCCATGTGTTCATAATTTGTGATGTGTAATAATACGATGATATGACAAAACAGTTGAGTGAAGTATCGTAACTCTCTTATCGAAACACAGGAGCTTTAGTGACCGCCTACCACAGAGACATCCAACGTAAGTCAAATTATATTATTGTGAACTGGATTTAAGGTTCCAGACTCTTTATAAAATAGGTCAACTCATATTTTTTGAATTCTACGCAATTACAAAATAATAATATTGTTTACGTATACACCTTTCATATGTGCACTAATGTCACCCTAACGTGATATACAGGTATCTTTATCCTAATATAACTTATTCACATTGAATTTTGAGGCACGAACGAATTATAAAACAAACAAAAACACATTTGAAGGAAGTGAACGCAAACAAATAGTTTGAGGATTGTTAATCGTAAGCTTACAGGCTCAAACGTTTTCACTTATATACCTATACAAAGATAATAAATAGTACCCAACTGTTAATACGTATATATATAGCCTCCGGCATCATATAAAAAAAATTAAATTAAAATGCTATTTATATTTCTTAGAACTTAAATATTGTACTATCACACATTGAAGTCACAATAAAAAGAATTGAATGAGCAATCAGGTCAACAAATAAATATCATAGAATTAAACCACACCAAGGAATGTTTTACCAAATATATGATTAAATGATTTTTTAAAGGTCATAACCAGTAAAATTAAAAATATATAGATTTACATTTTAACTATAATTAAACTAAAGAAACGTTTTCAAATTGTTCTTGCCCCTAATTAGAGAAATACGTTAAATTGTAATAGGTATTATTTAACTATAAAAATATTCAACATTAATTGTTGACTGAATAAATTCTACATGCGTGACTGCCTCGTTGGTGATATTTTTTGCATGCGCGACTGCCGAAGGCCCTAGATTCAAATTCCGGTTCGGGCACTACTGTATTTTTCTAATTTAGATTTTCTAGTTGTGACTCGGAGTCTGGAAGTGTACCCGGTGTATGGGAACAGGCTTATCACCCATTCCATAATGGGACGTAAACGTAACTAGTGAAATGAGGGAGTGTACTATTATACATTCCTCAGTTTACATCTTCGGGGATTACAGGCGTAATGTTATATATATTACATTATTTGTTACTTTCTATTTTCAAATATATCTGGGTGAAGGGACTCTAAATCGCATAATTTAGCCAGGAAACTTAAGATTACATTTATTCGAAACTTCTGAAATGGATTACGCTCCGACCTTACAGTTCAAACCGATCAAGGGTCAAAGATCGAACCTCCCTAGATACCTATAGTCTTAAATCAACGCAAACCCACAACGACATATCTCACAATTACAAATGTAGGAAATATCGACCCTATTAGGCATTATTACAATTTAAATTTTATCAAACTAAAATATAATCAAGTTTCATACTGTTTATATTTATCATAGCGATCCCTAACACATGTCAGATGTATCAGAATCATATGCATGATTGATTACGGACGAGTTCACTAGGTACATGGTTATTATCAGGATCGTTACTTTTCCTGTAAGTTATGGCCTTGTACGTCTTTTTTATCATTGCATAATATATTTATAATCCAATTATATCTTATTCAGAATTAGAATGTTCTGTTTTGTAAGGCACGTTACTTAATTACTATAGCTGGTTGGTGCTTAAAAATCAAGTCGGTTAACGTAACATCAGGTCTCTAATCCCCGATGAAGTAGGCAGAGGAATGTAGAACACTCCCACGTTTCACCAGTTACGTGTACATACGTCCCATTATGGAACAATAATATGGAATAATAATCATAAATAAATTCTGTGTCATAAAATATATGAATTTGTAGTAATAGGTACTATACACAGATGGGGCACCGTATTTTTTTAAATTTTTTGTCTTTATATTGTAAAGCACTAATCATATTTAACTTCAAACGTTCATTTTTTACCTAATATATTACAAGTAATTTTATTTTTGGTACATCCCTATAAATAAGTACGTACAGATAAGCATATTATATTTTTTAGGTGATTACAGAAAATAAAAATGACAAATAAATTAACGGCAAAAACGCTTGACCTTTTGCATCAATTCATCTGAATACAATAAAATTTTTGAATTCGATTAAAATCTGAATATTAATTAGCGTTTACAAATGTCAAAGAGTATCAGTAATTTAAATTGCGATATCACGTTCTTTAAACACGGATAGATTCATGAGGGTCATATATTCGTCGCTTCAGATTAACGTCGATTGTATTATAAGTGCCCTATTTGCAGAGGCTAGAATTCCGCCTTGTCAATAAGTTGGACTTCGGTAGACCTATGTATATCTACGAACGTGTTTCATACTTTGCATGTAATAGTTATACATATATTTTTAAATAATATTTATTATACAATTCGTTACAATATTTTTTACCTCCTTGCAATAAAGTTACTACTAAATAATTTTTATTGGATTCGAGTGGCGTTTTAAGCGCCAATAAATATGTATATTTATGACAAATTTGTTTGCTGAATAAGTTCTACCACTCATTTTGCTTTAACGTATGACTACATTATACCCACTTAAAATTTGTTTCAGGTATTACTGAATGTATTAATGATATCCGTCATAACCTTAATTAAATGCTTTTGTGACTACCGTTTAGGCTATTTAATATCGATTTCTTTGGAATTTAATATTGCATTGACAGTAATAATACCCTGCACAATTTTTCTACAACTTCTTATCATCTATTCTTATCTGTTGTAATGAAAATCAATGGAATTGGATAGAGCTTACATTATGCAACTGTAATTGACTATGTAATATCATTACATAGTCAATTACAGTTGCAAAATTTTTAATGACTGACTGACGTTATAACTGTGAAAACTTTCCGCTGTATCATAACAGTGTTGCTTCGAGTACATGCAGTTATCAGTTTGAGTGAAAAAATTATTACAGAAACACGAGGGAACCCGTCATTCGAAGTGTCTTAGCTTTCCTCAGTCTTCATAAGCGGTTTCATTACAACTACATAATAACAGCATTGAAGTTGATTGTTTACGTTTGTTCCGAAGCATGGGAATGCAAATGAAGTCGCCATTAACAGTACAATGTCCTTTTAAAACCGAATCGCACTCCGAAATGCCTAACTGGAGTGATATACAAATTGCTTGATTTTTCGAGCGAATTATTAAGTGTTTTGTGCTATAATTTAAAGAAAATAGATATTCAACTAATAAGCAATATCATTACCAGTCGTGATATAAAACAATATGGCAAAATTAAAAGTACGAGTATTATAAATCTTTAAGACATACAAAAACAGATTTTATACCCATTGATCCTGAATTACGCTATACTTAAAAGTGTATCGATTGTACATCATAGTTACATGAATTGTCGAGAAGTGAACGACTAGACTATCATAGGTAGAAATATTTAACAAGTATTCACGACATGTTGATCTGTTGTCTTGTTGTTATTAGGATATTATGTAGTATCCTGCAAAAATTGGAGGTACAGTACAAGACAATATGCGGGTAGGTATAATTGTTATCTGAGTGCGACGGCGGGTTGAAACTGAATGCAGCAAGACCAAGACAGCATTGGTGCTCCATAGAGGAGGCTCATGCCTAACAGTGGAGTCATATGGGCTGATGATAAAATGTTACTAAACATTGTGTTATCATGGAGATCGCATAAGACGCCTACGTACATGAGTGATTGAGAAAGGACTTTTATATATATATTTTATATATATTCACCTTCAGTCTGTTCTTTTCCTAAGAAAAATGTATTTCTATTGCAGTTTACATAAACTTACCCTAATGAGTAAACATGTCAAAGGTGTGTAAAACATATATTAACATATAACAAAATGTCTCAATGATTTCATAAATAATTTGTGATGTATAAAACTTATAGCTCTATATGCGACTTTTTACATCATACCTATATTGTGATACGAAATCGACCATGACTCGTGAACGAATTAATCAAATGAAATCCTTACAAAAAATTCTCATCTGAGTGCCGCTTAGATTAATAAATAAGTTCAATTAATTATAGATTTAGTATAAATACTCAGATGATTGTGTTTATATATAATTTTATATTATATAATACATGATTAATTAATATCACTCAGCTGATAAAAGTGCAGACATAAATAAATATTTTTTTGTTTGTGTAAACAACTATAATAATACACTATTATATTTTAATGAAAAATAAGCTATTTAATAGTATTTTTCTTCTCTTTTTAGTTGTTAAATACCACTCAGCATGTACAGAAAATAACAGTGCCTATTTATTTTTTTAAAGCTCATTGTACGTACATTGTACTTTAGTTCAACGACTTTAAATGTAACATATTAATTTACCTGTGTCCTAAAGTTAATAATTTGATTTAGCTTTGATAGCTTATAACTGAGTGGTTATATAAATATGTTATATAATTTATAGTTTAAATCCCGAGTCGGATATTATTGAATTTTTGTAATTTACATAGATTTTCTAACAGTGGCTTGGGGTATGAATCTGAGCCCTGTGTATGGCAATAGGTTTACCCCACATTCCGTAATTTTCCGTAATTCTATTCCGGGATGTAAACGTAGTTACGTTACTACGTTAGTGCAGTACACTCCTCTGTATACATTTTCGTGGATTATAGACGTAATGTTACATTTTACATATTCACATTAAATAGGATTCATATTCGATTCGTCGAATTTATCCACATTATTATTGAGTCACAAATTTTTAGATGCTTTGAAATATTAGTAATCCATTCATTAATTTAATGATTAAGTAACATTTTAAAAAACCACCATTACTCGTCAGTACTGAACTATCGTTGGATAGACTATACCTTTCGGCTTGTGAAGAAACTAAAGACGTAATGAAATATCATAAATGAGTCGCAGTTAATAAATTTATACAAATAGATATATATTCTATTCATATATGTAGACTTCATACGAGTTTCGCGTATTTGCGTTGAATTTGACCGTCACTTGTTACATCTTGACAGTTCATTTTATGTGCAATACTGTCTTGTTAATATTATTCATCAATCTATTCGTATCACTCTAATACATGATTGAATGACTGCAACCCTATTTATAGCGCACTGCTGAGTCTATTTCTTTTAATATCAACAATTATTTAAAATTAGTCATAAACTGTCTACCGTGGACTACTAAATGTGACGTTTACAACACTATTAACAGTTTTTATGTCGTATACACTCTCACTTATCGAATTACATACAAATTAATATTCGATAAACCACCTCTAAAGTGCAACATCTATAATTAAACAACAGAGCTTGTTGCCACAACTTCGACTATACGGTATTTATATAATAACATTGTATGGTGCAATTCATAACATGCCATTTTAATAAATTTTTTGCAGATATTTGTGCCAAATTGGTGGGAATATGTATATAAATAAAAATAACAAGGAGTTATCCTACATTTTAAGAAGGAGAAATAAATTGTTTTTCCTAATTAACAATATTTGATTTTTCTTTGAAATATACATTCCATGCAAATATACAGGCCAAGTAAAATAAAAAAAATGTGAACATTACCTCTACCCTCTGTAATCTTAGACACTAGTTTTATAGTATTATTATAATGAAAAAAACAGCGTTGTGGCTGCTATTTTGGCAGTGCTTTTTAAATATTTCCGTAAATTAACGAATACTCAATTTCGCTACATAGTTGTATAATGCTACAATCATTTAATGATACGTATGTAATCGTGTATATATCTAAGTGATTCTAATTATTAAGCCAAAAGAAAATATAGGGAACAAATATAAAATTTTCAAGCCTTAATTTGAGCCGGTGACAGATAAAAACTAGCAAGTAATATTTATAAGCTTTATAGCACAGTGTAATATCAAACTACTTTCAATTTTCAAAATGTACCCGTGATACAAATGTTTTTAAAATGACTACCTTTCACTTACAACCCAAAACACCAGTGACCAACAATAATTACTTTATTACCACATTAGAAACGTGAATTAGGATTAAGCAAACACGTAATAACTTTTCTTTTTATAAAATGGCATGTGAATTTGTACAGCAAATACAAAAAAAATGTTATTTTGTAGTTTCTTTATTTGAATTATAAATGTGACATAATATTCGGAACGCTTATGAAATCGCTTATACCTGTCACTGGGGCCAGCGCTTCAGAACAAAGTAGAAAGTTAACGCGTCTAAGGTTTTTACAGCAGGGTGTGTCTGCGGTCAGCATGTGATGGCATTTCACCTCTTCTGTTTAATGCCCAGTTTTATAGTTCGAGTGTTGTGCGCGACTGTACGCAACCGTTTCGCTTTACGTGTTCTTCGAAATTGAAAGATTTACGTCGGATTGGTAGAGTTTGATGGGTTCAGTTTGCTTAAAATGATGTCAAACTAAGTGGGTAATCATCTACGAGATATCAGGAATCGTTTTTAATATGATAGTTTTGATACGTCTTTAATTTAATGCCTGGATATGTCACAAGAATTTATAATTCGGTAGATATTTAATTAAAGGGTTTTGAAACTCTACTCTTTCTTTCTCTTTTCTTCCTTTTCAGTTCAAATTTCACGTATTCATGAGATAAATGACCGGCGCTGGCATATCGCGCCATACTGCGATCCTCCAGCGCTGAGTTTAGTCGTGTCTTACGACACCCTGTATACCGGCATCGAGTCGGAGAATATATGCTTACTCCGTCCTGATACGGATGCATATACATATAATAATGATGAACAATAAATGTTCCCGGTGTCCAAAACTTTTCTATTATTTGATTATGAAAAATTATAAGACCAGTACCAGTACTTTAAATTATTCGTTAGTAATAATTCGTATTTAAAAATGTTTACATATAATTCGTTAAATACCTATTTATATCTATTTGTTATAAATGTCCACGTAAGTATGTATAATTAAAAACCACCCTGAACCCCATAGAAAAGACAATGTAATAATTAGCTGTAGTTTGACCTGACTTCGTTCGTACATAGTAATGAATGTACGCGTTCTAAAAATACTCCTCCAGCTTAGTCCAACCTCAAAACAAATAAGTTAAAACTTAAACTTAATTAAGCGTGAAGTTGGTTATTGACATGATAAGTAACGCGTGTTTGCGCGTACGTGATGTTTTTTCATTCGGCAGAATATTTATGCTATGATGACGTCATATGACATACATAGTTAGATTTTTGGAACATTAACAAATAAACCCTTAGACAAATATAAGCTAGTTCGGCTTTGTGCGTTATCAAAATTAAATATCAATTGCTTTAAATGGATTAGACAAAAGTTTTAAAAATGACAGAGGGACACGCTAGGTTTTGAACTCAAGACCCCTGAGCTTATCTGCTACTTTGTTGTATCTTTTTAGATTTTCTAGTGGTATTAATGTCGGAGTCTAGATATGTGGCCGGTGCATGTCACTAGGCTCATCACCTATTGCATAGTGGGACGTAAATTTAACTGCTGAACCGTAGGAGTGTACTAAGCTTCTCTGCCTACTTCGTCAGAGATTTCAGGCCTGTTGTCATGTTAGGTTAAAAGAAAACAGTTAAGAAAATGTATCATCTCTTGCAATGACGCTTTAACGTAAAACTTGACAAAAGATGCCTGAAAACATATTCTTACGCAGTTTTGATTTGGAATAAAAGGTGATTGCACAGACAGACAATTCTGAATGTATGCCGATCAATTATTTTTAGTTCACCACGACATCATACTGCGTCTGTTATTGTCCTGCCAACAACACGTTTAACAGCTTGCCTTAATTTTTGTCATAGCTTACATATATAGTATATATAACATTTATTTTAATACGTATACACATCTTTGTGAAATATTTAAAAAAGTACTTGCATATTGTGGTTCACTTGCGTGATAAATATTTCAAAACAATAGTTTGTGATAGATCAAATGACGCAAATATTATAATTTAAATAATAGTGATAACAACATAAGGTCCCGTAAAGGTAAATAATAACTTTAGGGGTTAGGAGAAGGGGAGGAATATCTAATTTACATAAGTAGATGAAATAAGCTGCAAGCCATGATTAGTTTTATATAAATTGCTGCGGAATATTATAAATATTTGCGCTGTGACATTGCTAATTCGGTAGCATATTTACAATGGCATTTGTATTGAGGACGGGCTATGTTTAATATTTGATCAAATCTTGACCCGAAGCAATAAAATAATGTCTATGTAAATTGAATTGAGAAATACGCAGATCTCAGAGTCTAATTTAGGTTGTCGACAACGCGGCTGCTTTGGTGCTCATTATAATTAAAGTTTATTGCGTTCTTCAAACATAATTAGGTATATGTAAGTTTTAAATGAAAGTTAATATGGAATATTCAAATGAATTGTTACGGTTAGAAGCATGTTGTGTAACTTAAGGGTTGCACGGTTTATAATATACGTATATGGATTTCTCATTTTGTCATTAGTATTTCGGTGGGTCTTTTTCATTGTTTTAAATGATGGTTAACTTTCCTCGTGCATAGTTGTATCAACAACAAAGCACAGTCACCTTAGTGGTTTTGATACGGAAATATAACATATGGTTAATCGCCTTGAATTAACTTCTCAATTATAATAGTAATCAAATATTTCGAGAAAGAATAATGTGGTGGATAAAATACAAAACTTTCATTTTCATTCACTAATCAAACTCGCAAGTCAGCCTTACCCAACGTTTACCTTTCTTTGGAAACTTATAAAGTTTAAACGTATACAAGCGGCCTAAAGGTTTTATAGTAATATGACACCAACCGGCATGATTATAGATAATCCCGTAATTTTATATGAAAAACGTCTCATAAAGTGTCGTGAGTATTTTCATGGGAATTCCATTTCAATAAAGCTGTGGGTAATATGGCTGATGGGAACTGTATGAGATGCAAATTAATCCAAAATACAATAATGTAGATCGACGACTATCGACACGGTCAGGTCAAAGGTTTTAGTTTGATACTCTTATTATATAATTGGTTATGGCTATTTATTGTGAAATTATGATAATATATATCTGAATATATCAGTGTCATATAAGAATTTAAATTATTGTCAAATACAAGTCTGAATAAAATGTCTCGTTATTTCTAGTATGTTATATACATATGTCGTCATTTATAGTAATATATAAAATATGACAACACATATATATCAACAGTGTATATTTAAACATAATAAAGCGTCACAACTACATCTTATTCGACAGGGCGCGTTTCGCAAAAAAAAAAACCATTATGTAATACATAAATGTCATTAGCACGAATAAAATAATATGACGTTGCACATTTACTTTATTTAGTATCATGTTATTTACTTACAATGTCCTATTTGTATATAATGCCTATGGATAAGTAACTTATGTAGAAGGTATCAGAACTTTACGCGTAGAACTCCTAACCTCAGTCAAGGTATCTATTTTAGCTGAATAGCAGCAATGCTCTAAAATTTAAACAAATTTGTGACCTCCAGTTATCGTTTGTAGCCGGCTTTTTATGCACTTCCTGAATAATATAAGGAAATTAAATGTTATAAATCTACGTAGGGTTTGGGAGGCTTGAAAAAAGAAAATTCAAGCAATCTTTCTTATCAACGTTTTAGCTATTTTTAGTTTTGATTTCAAAATAAAATAATTATAATGGGAACGTGTTTTATATTAATAAATCAAAGAAAGTTTAAGCAAAGTAGAATAAACCAAGTACCAGAACTATTTATTAGCTAATTATATAACTAACTTATCTTGATTACTGTTTCATTCATGGAATACATTTGTAGTTTTAATTTAATAAAATATAAGAAACATAGAAGTAATCATTAATATTTCAAGGAACAGATACTTGCATTACGATTATAGAGTACTAAACTTGCGTTGATGTCTTTTATTCGGCCGAGACCAACGCATTACAACTCTATCAGAGTTCTAAGGTAGACTAAAGTCATGTCACGACAGCTGTGCATGAAAATTTACGATTGTTCTTTTTATTATTTTTAATAGTGCCCAAAATTATTTGATTTCCTGAAATGTAGTTTAAATTAAAACTAGACTAAAAGTTAGTTTTAGTTTTACCAGAAGACAATTATAATGACAAAAAAAAATACAAATAAATTGAGTACCTCCTCCTTTTTTGAAGTCGGTTAAAAAGAGTAACAGATGAAGTATTCCTGTCTATTTAAAATTATTAATTTACGATTATATATTACGTATATTGCGGTTTCGTGTGGTGTTATATTTTATTACCTAATCATGATTTCTTATCGATTGATTATTGTTGATAAACAATATCTTTTAATAACAATAATTTGTCAATTAGAAACAGGATCAAATATTCACAAAACCAAAAAATATGTATAAATAGTGGTTTAAATGTTGAATTGTACCTACTTAATTTTTTTATTATTAAACCCACTAATATCCGATTAGTTTCGTGAACAAAGCACTAAAACATAATAACGAAAACTAATTATTCCTATTTCAAATGCCTTGCTCCAAATTTAAATTAATCACAGCCGGAGGCGTTGCACTGGAAATGTTCACACGATGGTTTGACGTGACGTCTCGCAAAGTGACGTGTTCCGTCAGGGGTCGACACGTCGTGACGTATCGGTATGACCCCGAATGCTCCAATGCGTTTTAGGAACCCCATACGTTTGTTGATCAGTATTTTATCAAGATATGAGTCACTT
The DNA here is from genome assembly GCA_018244755.1 of Jemadia pseudognetus. Lineage (NCBI taxonomy): Eukaryota > Metazoa > Arthropoda > Insecta > Lepidoptera > Hesperiidae > Jemadia > Jemadia pseudognetus. Next base: position 314 of record DWTO01003512.1, on the reverse strand, counting down.
ACACGAATCTCCATAATAATAACATATTTTATAATATCCTCTTTCTAAGCATTATTTAACTGTCGTAAAGTGCACGGACGCAGCATTTCAAAGTACAATTATTTTGTAATGGTCATGGAACTTTATATTTGAAAATATGCAAAAAATTTAATTTAAACACAGGTCAGTATCAAAATTTGTGTTTTAGCTGGCAGTTAATAGAAAAAAATGGTTGTTGATCCAGTTCATTAGTCAATACTCATATAATTATAATGCCACTGACTGCAGATTGGACTTAGATTTTGTAAGATAGGATATAAATGTATATAGACAGC
>DWTO01003511.1:0-12504 GCA_018244755.1 Jemadia pseudognetus | reverse complement strand
ATTTATCTTAGATACTAACGAAACGGTTATTAGTGAGTAATATATTAAGCGTACTAGACGACACCGTCCCTCCGGTCTCTTGCCGTCCGCCACAAATTTACATCAGCCGGAGTCTGACGCAACCACTTTTCTTCCCACTTCCTAATAACACATTAAACAAAGCTGTTTTACCTGTTTTTCACGACAATAAACCCACCAGCTAAGTACACGTCGTGTTTAACCATGTTCGCGACTGTTAAGTAACAACTCTCTATTGTTTACAGCCGTTAACATTTTTAACGGCTTTATAACGCTCCCGGTATATTTAACGCCTAGGTTGAAGCAATTTTAAAGACAATTTTAGTATTAAATATTTCATGAGTAGGCACGTACATACTCGTATTTATATAATTTCGATTTTCGAATTCGAGCTAGCCGAATTTTCGACCGCCTTGTTAGTAAAGCTGTTACAAAACGCAACCCCTGATCAAGAAGTACTGGGTTCGATTCGTAGACATTGATGTTAAATGTTTTAGCAGATATTCGGAGACTGGAATTTGTTACTTCCATGATGAGACGTAAACGTAACTGGTAAAACGTGGGAGTGTACTGCACTTCTCTGCCTACCTCTACGGGAAGTGCTGTTGTAACGTTACAAGTTTAGTGCTGTTGTAACGTTACATACATATTTTATAAAAATTCTCCCGAAACCACGGTACGTTTGGCAAAAGATGATGAAAAGGGAACTCAGTTAAGTCCTAAGTTAGATCGACGAACATGAGAAAGGTTTTCTCATAATAGCGCTAGTTGAATCGAACAGAATTTAATCGTAACAACAATTTATCACATGTAATAAATTATATGGAAACAATGAAAAATTCTATACACGCAATGCAATACAATGCAATATTATTTGTATCCATCATCTACGTCATTTGAGATCAACAGATCTGGCAAGTAGAAACAAATAATAAAGCGTATTTAAATTTCATAAATACATTTGTATTGTTGTAATTGTAATATAAGTCGTAATGACCAACAAACGATGGCGCAGGCAATAAAACATAATACCTGTATCGTTTTTTTCTTCTGTTAATTATCCGTGGTATATATATAATTCATAATTAACAATTAACGTTTGCTTTTTTTGTTTCAACAACTGTTTCGTGCATTGAATTTAAAAATATTCGAGTTATTTCAGCTGGGTCCCTATCGGTAACAATATGATTGTATTGTTTAAGAGATAATAATGTATTTGCACATTGGACATGGTTCTTGAAATGTAATACAAATAGTGACGTTATCTCAGACACAACAGGTATGACATAATTGCCTCGTTGGTCATGTTTGTTGCAAGCGCGACTGCCGCTCGGGAGGAGCTGGGTTCAAATCCCCGGTCGTTCACTATATGATTTTTCTAATTTAGATGTTCTAGTTGTGGCTCGGAGTCTGGATATGTGCCCGGTGCATGGCAATAGGCTCACTACCTATTCCATAGTGGGACGTAAACGTAACTGGTGAAACGTTGGAGTGTGCTATACTCCCCTGCCTACCACCTTGAGGATTACAGACGTGATATTACGTTATAACAAATATAACGAATAAATAAAACAGCTAAACTTATTTTGCAAAATTAGGGCAATATGCCGTATGACGGTGAAGTTATTATATTATGTAAAGTATATTATCATTCGGCATATTGTCATTCACTCCCATTATCATTATACAGCATGTTCTCTGTCTATTGCAAAATACTCGTAATTTTAACTGAATATACTAACAATGATCTTCCGCGATATACAATAAACTAGTAACGAAAATTATAAAAAGAATGCGTATTAAAATCGCAAATGACTGGAGTAAAAAATCGTAACATATGCTCAATAGAATTAATATGATAATACTTGGAAGCCATGCACTATGGAATTTAACGTGCGAAATAGGAAACGGTTTTGGCGTATTGAAAGCAAATTTTTACGATTAAACCACATCGTGTGCAGGCAAAAAGGAAGGCTGAGAATTAACTACTGCTTCCAAACTTCATTCTTACGAGCAGATGTTGTAATTAATAGCGGGTGTAATCTGTAATAGGCTAGACGACGTTGTAACGTGATAAGATGTAATATTACGGTGACCATACTTTCTGTTATGTATGAGACTGCACTGTTTTTTCCCACACCGGTTATTATAATCATCTACTAAATATGACATTAAAAGATATGTAGAATTTCGTGATAAAAAATCGATTTTCCGTGAGGTAAGTACCAATGTCTCATTTTAATTTAAGAATTATATGACCACACTACAAACAGGCTTTTAACTTGCCCGTTAAAGCCAACGCACGCCAGGTGAAGTGTGAAACGTTTATATTACAAATTAAGTCATAATAATTGCCATACAACCCTAGCAAAAATGATTTTCGCCGGCAACCGATTGTTAGACTAACCTGATGCAACTAATTAGCGTTACGAAAAATAAAATTAGAAGCTACGATAGTAATAGGACGGCTTATTTTGGCGGCAAACCGTCTGATTGATGATAACCCGTCCGATTCAAGATGGTGGACGCGCGATTTTTTTTTTGTTGGAATAATAAGACCACAAATTTTAAATTTCTAACGAATGTTAACATCCCTATTATTTTGTGCATTCTCCCGTAATAGCTCCTAACTAAATTCTACACGATTAATAAAGCATTTTTTGTTTGAACAAAATAGTTTTTCTCTGTTTTGAGCAATAAAAAATTAAACGCCAATCGCCTAGTGGCAACCCTATTTTATTGAAATTACGAAGCGCGGGCGGAATCAATCATCATTACAGACATGTTGCAACACGTGTAGATTCAGTTCATGCAAAATACACATTTACATCTGTATAAAAACACATTCATTAAATCGTTCACATCCTATGCGTATCTACGGAATAGCTTCAATAAAAAAAAACTAATCGAAGTGAAATAAAACGTAACTTTATTCAGATACGGCACGACACGCGTTTGAATATGTTTCTTTTTACATCTAACACGTAATTTATAAATGTCATTAATACAATAATTATATTAAATAATTTTTAACTGCGTCGTTGGTCGTGTTGGTTGTAAGTGCGACTGACGATCAGGAGGCCCTGGGTTCGATTCATGGGTCGGGCACTATAGAATTTTTCTAATTTAGATTTTCTAATTCCATCCATTTCCATTATTATATTTTTGCATATTTATATATCAGCATGAGAAAGTTTAAGGCCAAAGTCTGCCACGCTGTCCAAGTGGATGATATAGACTGAACACAATATTTATGGCACCATTGCCATTCCTATACACACAACAACAAAAATAATCGTATTTAATTAATTTGCCCAATGAAGGCAAAATAATCACGTTAAACTATTTTAAATGTATTGTAACATGCAATAATCTTTATAATTAGATCCTAGTATTTGACAAATTCACCGGAAAGAACGCACAGTTGCCTTTCTCTAAATAACGTTGGAAACAAAATGTCATATAGGCTTTATAATGGATTGGCATCGAATCAAACGCATTGTGCAGTTACAAAATGCGTTTCCGAGTCGTGCATGCATGCATGCGCTCGTGTGTGAATGTCTACGTTATCTGAAGGAATGTCAGCGCAGAAGGAATGTCAGCGATTTAGCCTAATTTTTTACTCGATTACATGCGATTAAATGAGGGTAATGCCCCGTCCGTGGTGTACGCAACTTGATGAGTAGATCTCGTATTGATGTACATTTGTGTGACAGCTCTATGTAGAGTGTTATGTAATGTCGAGTTGTGTTGACATTTATTTACTCATCGATACAAATTTTGTAAATGTCTATAAAGATAGAGTTATCTTGTACTCGGTGCTGTCTGCCTACCCCGTAAGGGAACTGGCATAAAGATATGTATAAACAAATTTTGCAAATATGATTGTACTTCCCTTTATGCGACAGACGATAACTAGGCGACAATTCTGTCATTTTTGGGTAAGAATATTGTTACATTACTCATATTAAAGGATGCTCAAGTTGGTATGGTGATTCTTTGTAAATCAAACATCTTAATGTTAAGTTAATCTTAATGTTAAGGTTCATTCACGTACACATTATTTTGTACTTAACAAATATGCATGATATGGTAAAATTCAATTATGATTTAAGAATTATTCAAATTACATTGAAATATAGTGGTCCAACATACCTAGTTATTTGCCGCCTGCAATTATAAGAGAGGCCCGGTACCCAGCTATGGGATGGAAAAAAGTGGCAAGAGAAGTAGCAACTGTATGGAAAAAACTTATACAATAATATATACAATAAATATACAATAATGAACAATTAATCTGCTTATGTAACCAATAAATATTTTAAATCGCTATCACTTTTAAACTTTAAAATTCGAATGCACGAATTCCGACAGCTTCCAAAATACCTCCAGTCCTGATGAAAATGTCTAAGTCGCCGAAAAAAGCACAATTACCACCAAAAACTTATTTTCAAAGTGGGTCATATATTTTTTAACACCGCACACCTAGAGCTCCGTTTGTTCGTTCGTTCTTTCGTTCGTTCGTTGACAACAATGCCAGCTGGTGCACGGTATGAACAATGAAAACACTAACGGAATAATTTGCGGTATTTTAATAAAATTGACCTCCGGTGCGCGACCTTGTTTCTCAACATATTGTTTTGCCCACTATTAATTGCACATAATAAAATACTCATACACATGAACAATTTTGTAACCGGCCAGCACCCGGTCACGGAGGTAATAACCAAAACTATGTATTTACAACTTTATAATTGAGGAAATTGTCAAATTACATGTAATCATAATTTAAACGTGGTCCCGACGACGTGCTCAGTTACACGCGATTTGAGCGACATAAAGATAGCATCAGTGTCTAGTAAATACTAGTCACTTAAATCCTGGTAATAAATTATAATTAATATTTTTACTTCATAACACTAGATCCCTTACGAGATAGACAGAATGTCAAATATTCATCTTCTAAATTCATCGTCGATTCTTTTCATCGTATGTTAAAATGTTTCTGTGTCCTTAACTAAATAGTAAAATAAAAGTAAATGTTTTTATACTTTGCTTCTGGCAGTACGCATTTATAAAAATATAGATCTAAATCTTCCATTCAAATAAAAATTAAACATTAGTTTTTGTTTGTCCTTTAATAACTAAATAGATGAATAATAAGGTTGTTTTATAAACTGTGCTGTGCGGTACTTAGAAAAACAATGTTTTCACTCTATTTGTTACTGACAAAGGAATTAATATCTAGTTCAACAGTTCATTGCCAGTCATTTTCGCCTTGATTCATCAATTTGGGTACAGTATTATGTAGAAATCGTCATTAGTAAATTATACGTCTCCAATAAAGCATTTAGGTATGTACATATATGAAGTACATATTATAGGTATAATTCACAAATACACAACTAAACTTAGTATAATTTAGTCTGAACCTGATAGTAAAGAATCTAATTAATTATCTATATAATAATTTTTAAAATAACCGATACACATTAATTTTCTCTAAAATGTTTTATTACTGTTCCTTTATTATTTTTTACCAAGGGTAAACTTAATATCGCATGGCTTATCAACCAGTCAACCAAGGTGATGAGAAAAATTGGATTACGACTTTAACCACATTTATGTAATATTAGACGAAACTCTCGCGGGGCTCTCCGCCATCTTGTATAGGAATTATCTTTATATAACAATCATGATATATACACATATATAACGAAGTACAGTACAGAAGAAATACATCGCTATGGCTTAATCGAAACAGCTGCGTAGCGCTTACGACTGTTGCTAAACCTGTCCATTGTCTGCGAGTAATTATATCGGGTAGGTTAATTCATTGAATGTCATCATCCCGACTGTACCGCGCGTAATGTTGAGGAAAGAAGTCCCCGGCTGGCGTCACAGCTGGCGATTGCTCGTGTCAACACGCTTGCCTCACATCCGACACTAATCTACACAACGTTAGTGTATCAAAGGAACCGAATTAAATGTACATTTGTGCAGACAAGTGTTAAAGTCAGACAAGTGTAAATCTGGTCGCTGTGTACCTAATTAGGCCTAATAGCAGAGCTGTGTAAGTTTAAATATATTACAAAGGAACTTTTAGTTTGAGAAATGTATAGGTACCTTCAGATTAAAAGATAACGTTTAAAAGAACAGAAATTTATTTTATTGAATTTTTAAGTATAAAATAGGTTAATTTATGATGTTTTAAGGGGTCACAAAAGATGACAAACCAGGGGAGGTACCGAAAATCTTATACAATGCTATCGTGATAAATACCTATTTGGTGTATATGTACATATATCTACCGCGATAAATGCCTATTAGCCAACTTCGACAACCGTTTTTTGTTTACATCAAAAAAAACAGGGTCAATATTCAACAGAAAGCAATAACCATTGTAATTAAGCCCGCTTAATAATTTGCAAGTATTTTATAAAAGGAAAGGACTCACAGTACTATTGCCAAATACAATATGGATATGAGTAATCGTATTGCGCCGACAACTATATTGTCAAGGTCGTTGTCGAGCAGGCGGCCCCTTGTGAACTGTCGGCGTGGTAAAGTGAAAGAATAAAGGAAACGCAATTTTTACACGAGAGACCTTAAGTCGCCAGTGTACAAAATATATAATATGTACGTAGGTACGAACGTATTCTTGAAACGCGGAATAGCTGATAAGCTAGAGACTTGAAGCTGCAACTGAAACCTGTAAAGAATCTATCAATATTATTGCTTAAATTGCAATGTATTTAAGTACATCATTATATTTGTAAAAAAGGATAAAAGTTTGTTCGCTTTATTAAGGTGCCTTTGATGACCATTTTATCATTGCATTTCGAAGATTTCATACCCACAATGGCTTACAAAAATTTCATATTTTCTACTGAATTCATATCCGCATTTCTACAGCATGCAGGCTGCAGGCAGGCAGGCTGCTAAAAAATATCATGTGACCTGGTCCGTTTCCGAACCGGAAGTAGTACAGTCTGCAAAACAGAGTTAATCATAGAGATTGTTCGCGTTTTTGATTATAGAATTGACCTACATCATGTGCATAAGCCAAATGATATTAGATGCTTAGCGCAACCCGCAGACACTATGGGGTAGCAGACTTCACACGCCTTAGATAACGATATGGAGAACTTTAAAATTTGATAACTTAAGGTTTGCCTTAGAGAAGAATATGGAAAACACTAAGATATGCAAGGATTCGTACGATGTTTTCGTACACTGCTACAGCAATTGAAATATAATCTAAGAATACTACGAATCAAAATTCTCCTTGTCCTCAGTTTTCGCCTACAACGACGCCTTAACTCTATGAGTCATGGGAGCTTTCCGTACCAATCGCTAGTCTGCGAGCCGTACTCGTGTGAACCTGGGCCCTCTAACAGACTAACTATTGCATCGTTATACGCACTGCACCGCTCATTATTATATTATCGTACCCACTCTATAATTTACTTCAAAACCGCTACAAATATGTAGGGACGTTAATGTGAAATCGATTTACGATTGTCACGAACACTATAGGCAGGCATCTTATCTTAAATAAAAGATATCGTAGATAAATGATATCTTTTATTTAAAATGAAATTCTAATGTATAAATATTGATTGTGATCAGCGATTACTTTTTGGTATAAATGAAAACATACGTAAAATATTTTAAGGCCTTTAAATCTTTATTCAGTGATTTGAGAGATTGTTTTAATAGTGTATTCCGGTTGCCCGTTTAATATTCTATCTTTTAATTTGCTGTATAAAAAGTATTAACAAAATTATTACAGCTGATTGAACATGAAAACAGAAACAGAACACAGAAACACAACAGACACAACAAAGACAACAACACAAAGAAGTAAACAGAAACATATATTATTTAATTCATCAAAGACAACAAGCACTATTATGTGCATAATAAAGCGATAAAACAATATCTTGTTCCGTAACGGCGGATATTTTTAACAGTTTAATGGACAATTTTGGAAGTCATATTTATTCTTTTGTCCGGGACAAGTCCCGGGACGGCTGGACGTGTTTTTATAAATTGATATCACTACGTTCACAAACCGTAAAAAGTGAGCCTAGGTGTAACAGACATATCCGTTTAAAAAATGACTTTATGTGTCCGACATTATTGTAACACTAAAGTTCATTATTTTGGCCGTTCTGAGAATATTATAGTGGTTTAATATCGTGGCTATTATATATTATGTATTGTATTGTATATAGACAAATATTAAAGGTCATTGTTGCCTTACCGCCTACATAGTAGTACATATTGTACAGGCGACACATTCAATTTCTGATAAAAGGGCGCAAAATACTAATTGGTATTATGAAGAACAATATGTTATTATATTAATATATTAACCTACATAACACTAATTTCAACCTATAATTCTGCCAAGTTCAAGGGCTCTGAATTCAGTTCCCGGCTGATTAATATCTGAATGGTAGAATTAGTTATCCATTCAGGGCCGTTAGTGTACTTTTCTCGATACATATCTATGGTACCCATGTCACAACGGAAATGTAATACGTAATTAATTATTGGTACCTCCACCGGTACAAGGTTAGCAACTGATATATTATGTTATGTTACAAATGTAACATATATTTTATTCTCATGATTAGAATATGTGTAATGACAAATATAAATATTATAATGCAAGTGGCATTCACGCGTTACATCGGCTTCAATTTAAAAGGCATTAGGCACACTGGCCAAGAAGTTGATGATTGTTGAGGAATTTTGACCTAATTCAGCGCACACTTATTTCACTAGTCCGTTGTAAGTGGTTAGTAAAACTAACTGCCTAGCTAAAGTCGTGGGTTCGATTTCAACCAGAAGTAAACATTTATTTGATGAGCATATGTACTCGTTTTGTGTTCGTGTGTAAAAAATATATCTATGTTAACATTACATTTGTATGTATATATTCTATATATACAGTTAATTAGATGTGTGGTTAGCATTGCACGGTCTCTGCTTACTCCTTCCATTTAGATAAATTTCAGATGAGGCGATGTGCGAAGATGGCTTAAGACGCATAATGTCTTAACATACATAGATAATGATGATTTCTTAAGATACACAGTGCGAAGAAGTCTTAAGATACGTCTGTATTTCCTCGAATTTGTTGGCGATCCCACTATTCACCAGTTGTGTCATACCTTCCATGTAATGAGGGCTAGAGGACGCCCAAATAACTGCCTATATGTTTACGGACATTTTTTGTCGAGAACAAACACGGAACCGCGTCTACACGTTACAGTTCTAAGTATATGAATGTTACCGGAAATGCCCACATACTTGGTTTTTCTTTTATAATTTTGATCATTAAGTATCCTGTTGAACGCAAATTTGAATGTATTTAAATTGTAATGTACGAGTATGTACAATTAATTAATTGCACTAATATGATTGCGTTCATTTTGAAATTATGACTATGTTTGTGAATTATTTATATTACACTAAGTATACAATGCCAATGTTGATGGATTCAGGTATCGAGGGATATCATTAACAACTTCAATTTGACCAAGTAGATCTGATTCCGGCTGATGGGTGATTTGGAAGTGTCCGAAACCGGCCGCTTATAAAACAAGAGCAATGAATAAAGAAGTGGCACGTCAGGTGTGTAAGAAAAGAGATATTTGGCATGCTCTCTACCCAACCCGTATAAGACCTGGCATGACAACATAATAATCACAAGAGCGTAACTTAAGATTCAGCGTTCCCTTTTAAATAAGTTGCATACATAACTATGTCTCAAAAAACCATTCACTAAACCATTCTCCCTAAATTCGGCGCTCAAATTAAGCTACTTATATACGATTGGATTTGACAAAAACTCAGCACACAAATAAGGATAGTCTATGAACATAATTTGAACAGAATATCGCAATGACCAATTGCACAGTAACCTTAACATTAAAATCGATAGACCTTAGCGAAGCAATGAATGCGCCACTTTTTATGCACAGATCGGCACAGTTATAGCGATTAGGCGCCAATACGTATGCCTAATTGGAGGCAATTGGATTCAAGAGTTCGTTTACTGAACATAGAGTCTTGTAGAGTATGAAAAAGACTGATACACATAACCGTATAAGTCTGACAAGTTATCACGCACCGCTTAATTACATAACATGAGAGTTGCAAAAAGCCCAACTCGACACCGAAGGGTGGCCATGAGTTACGAAAGTGCAAATAATGAACGCTACCAAGGTTTCACGTACAATCGGCGAGGAACGTCGGATTATGCAGCATGGTCACCGTCTTGGCGCTATGGTCTTTTGAGTTTGTTTGTTCTTGATCCAAAATCTATTACAACAATAGATTTGGTCCTCTACGTTTCGCAATAGGTTATCGTTCAACGAGATTGTGTTATTAGAAATTTACTTTAACTTAAGTACGAGGGACTTTGCGATGAATTTAAGATAATATATAATATCCTGTTTTTTTATGTAATTGTCAAGAATCATGGATTTTATGAGCTCGCCTATTAAATCAGATTTGTTTCATGGCTTTAAAAGATAAACAAAAATTTATAAAGACAAAGCAAAGTCGTTGGTTAAACGCTTGCAAGTGCGACAGCTGATCGAGAACTCCTGTGTTCGATACCGAGGTAAGGTATGAGCCAGACAGAGAGCAAAGAGTATCAAATATCTCTACCCTTACACACACTGCAATATTTAATATCTGGATACTGCCCTAAAGAATAGCTACTCGAAGTCCTACTTGAAATCCTGCACCAGGACTCCCCAAAAACTGCTATGAATCTATAACGTCACATTTTCTAAAAGCGATCTCAATTCGGAGAATTGTTGCGTACACTGGTTCCGCAATCAAAAAGTGGTCATAACGCACCAATTTGTTCGTGCAATTGTGTTCTGTGGGAGCGTGTACACAAAGAGCGCCCTCTGCGAACGAGCGGACGAATTAAGGCTAAGGACAACGAAACCGTTGCATAAGGACTCTTTATGTTTTTTTTCTTTCCTACTGACTGTTAGCAAAAAGTCATCGACCTAAAATGTTTGACAATAATTATTGCTTATTTGTGCCCGGTGCATGGCATTAGGCACACCACCTATTCCATAGTGGGACGTAAAGATAACTGGTGAAACGTGGGAGTGTACTACACTCCTCTGCCTACCTCTTCGGGGATAACACGCGTGATGTTACGTAATTATTGCTTAGTAATCTCATCTGATTTTGATACACGTTGGAACGGCCGTAAGACTTATTTTCTTGATTACTTGTTACAGTTAACATTTGAATGATTAAATAGTTTCTTTAGGAGATTTGTTAGGAATACTCGCTGTGAGTATGTCGTCTCGTTAAGGGTAAGGCAGAGAGTACGGGGTGTAAAATATCTGTGCATACGAATCCGCCCCGCTTATTTTACATTACTAATACGTTTCAGGAATTACATATATTAAAAGTATTTAAAAGTTTTCTGTTAATGAAAAATTATCACAGTCTTAAGTTTAATTATTAATGACTCAGATTACATTACATGAATTCATTTTCTACGTGGTTTAAAACTATATTTAAATCAGTTTATCAAAATTGTACTACCTACATAGTATTATTTTGAAATCCTCCATATTAGTCAACCTTATTTTCAACTCTGTCTAAGTGTCTCGCACAGCAAATGATCTTTTTGAACTAATACGCAAGTAAAATCCATGATTCTTGTTTACTTAACAAATACTTCACGTATTAATCAACATTTACCAATTACTCAATTGTAGGCTGTACAAATACAACAACGATAATATTGTTCTAAATTAATATCTATTTACTGTTGAAATAGTATATGACTAGATATTGAAGTGGGTCGTTGACACCAGATAGGATAAAGAGGACTGTATACTATTGAAGTGTTATTCAAACAAATTCAACAATTTAATAGACAACTGACTGACTCGTTGGTAGAGCGTTTGCAAAGTGCGACTGCTATTCACGAGGTCCTAAGTTCGATTTCCGAGTAGGGCACTATTGTATTTCTCTATCTCCGAATTTCCAGTTAATGTTACTAAATTTTGATTGAACCTCGGTGTATAGCAATAGGCTCACCTATTCCATGATGAAGTGTAGCCTATTCCTCCGCCTACCACTTCGGGTATTACAACCGTGATGTTACGTTTTTACACAATACGAATTAAGCAACAGCATGAATTTATAATAGAACAGTGTACATGAAGTATAATTACACACGTTTATTATGTACGCATATATTTTTACTATTTATGTACAATTTCGTGGTTTTCAACGGCCATTACATTAATACGCATTACAAAACACGTGTGCCAATATAACGTACGAGTCAATGCGGACGAAACGCTTGTGTTTTGCGTGTGTCGCAATTATTCTTCTACATTTTCAAACCGCTAATCGTTATTTTAAGACTTTACATTTGTAATCGCAGCGTGTGCGGATTACACGCGGATTACGTTACACGCACGG
>DWTO01003510.1:0-12506 GCA_018244755.1 Jemadia pseudognetus | reverse complement strand
GCAAGGCGTGTATACAAACAACACAGACAGATTCCAGCGAGCCACTTGTAGAGTTGTAGTGGGCGATGTTAACTTGTCACATGAAATTTACTATTGACCATTTTAGGCAGGGTAAGCAGAGGAGTACAGCTCTCCCACGATTCATCTGTTATATTATATCATACGGATGAACAAGAGGTGAGCCTATTGTTAAAAAATCTATACATTTATTTGTTCTTTATATTTATACCACTGGGCAATAATATTATTATTCACTGCCTTCTCTAAATTGAGTATATATTTTTTGAAATAATATTCATATTCGGTAAATATCAAAGTATAAATGGACCCTAACGCAGTAAAGTGACACGTTCGCAGTTTTAGCCAAACTGTACAATGATTGCGTGGTCGGTACAAGTAGTCTAAAGTCATAATTGCCTCGAATCTCCCGACGTTCGATGTGACGTTGTGGTAGTCGCGGGTGCCGGGCCGCGCGCACTCGTGGTGTGTCTCCGTCACTGGCGGCGTGAAGGAGACAGGCGGCGGTCAGGCGCGCTGCGGGCTCACGTGGCTGTAGTCCGTCAGCGGGACTATCACCACCTGGATCTGGAACCGCACGGGCAATGCCGTAGCACACGTGGTGAGTTTAACGACGCGGGGCGCCCGCCAGCTGGCAAATTGGCTGGCAGTAGTTCGATACGAAGAGTTGAAGATCGAGCTCAGTAGCGCGCTATTAGAGAGGCCTGTGTCCAGCAGTGCACAGGAATAGGACGATAATGATTACAGGTATTTTTAATATAAACTCAGTCATGCCATGACACAATAAATGTGATAAAATCATCTTTCAATCAACATGTTTAGGAGTGTACTCTGATAGATCGTACTGGACCATAGACAGTAATACAGTGGACATAAAAAATAATCATAGAGAAACAAACTAGATAAAGAACTGAAACGTGCAACGTCAAAGTCAAATTGAAGTGACAATTGATGTTGTCATAATAAGTCTAATAATCGAATTACAATATATTCACATATATTATGTAAGTGCCGCTTACAACATATAAATACTACAAACTTCCACACGAACACGTCCTATTAATTAATAATTGCGAAAGGGTATTATTTAACCTAACATTCTTATATATCACTATTATACTTTTTAATAGATAAGGGAAAAAATCACATAAAAAGTTACCCTAAGCTGATCGCTGTTTCGGCCCATGAGATGCTTTGGCTCGGGGACTTCACAGTTGTCGGTGCACTTGGGGCAGCGCCTGCGGAGTGACAAAATTATTAACGAACAGTCACAATTTATATATATTTTAAAAATATTTTAACATATAGGGTGGAAATACAAGGCGATAAAAATCATGTACTGCAGACATACTGCTTTTTACAATCAGTGTCAGTTTTTTGCCAAATTACTGCCAATATATTTTTAAAGTTTTTATACATTTATAGGTGTAGTATGAAATATTATTTGTGCTTCAAATTAATAGAAATAATATCGACATTTTCCATATCAGATACTACCATCTAGGCGATAGTATTTCCAACCAGACGACAGTGCTGCCATCTTTTCAATAAAAATAAATATGCTGTTGCCGTATGGGATCAACATGCTTCCACGTTTCTCTACTTATTAAATCTGTTGCTAAATATTTCTCCACCGCCCCCTTCAATTCTAGGTGAAGGGGAAGCTGTGAAGGCCATTAAGGTCAACAACATACTGATAGTTCGAAAAAAGGCTAGGGGGTTTTCGAAATGTAAAGTGAACAATGAGTGGTGTTGTCGGGAAGCGACGCACCCCTGCGGCGGCGCGGCGGGCGAGTACAGCGGAGTGTTCAGCTCGTCGAAGTCCAGCGCGCCGTCGATGTTCAGCACTCTGCAATTAGAATTATATTCCCATTATTATGTCATCAAACTAGGTCATCTACAGGTAGTCAAAGAACTGTTTGTTAATTTCTCTGTCTTTATAGACCCGACGTACTTCTTCTATATTCATCAGCACACTATATCCAAGAGCACACTGTTCTCTAAGATTTATTATTACTCAATAATCCTTAGTTTCATTTATACACACAACGCAACATAAAATTTTCTCAATAACGTTTTTCCTAATAAACTTTCTTACTTAGAGTGGTGTCATTCTAAATGGCTGTTGCATTCATAAAAATCAATTAGTTTATCAACCTAAAACACATCTATATATTTAATTAGTTTTTATTTTTTAATCTATAATCTAATTTATCTAAATAGTCTAATCTGAATTCACCGCATACAAGCCGGTGGAAGACCTCAAAGTACTTCTCAACGACTACAATGTATATATACATTTAATATAATCATTTAAATCATAAAGTCATTTCAATGAAAATGCTTACCTGCTCTGTGCAGAGAACCGATGTACTCTCTCAACAACAGACGCAACATGTTCCACACCTTTCTGGATACCCCACACCAATATACCGATCTAAAACATAATAATCCAAATTCAAAAAACTGTTCGAATCCACAAATACAGATTATATGATGAGACCTGGTTACAATATGGTACCTATAATTTTATTTATGACACACACATGCACAATTTTAATTTTAGTTCAGGTGCCGCGTTTCTCTTCAGACATAAAATGCTATTATTAAATGGCCTTTATAATTCCATTTAATTTAACCACTTCATAAATAAAATGTCAAGAATGTTTTAATATGTTAACAATATGATTGTTGATAAAACAACATGAGTAATATTGTTATTAAATGAACACTGTTGCTTCTTCTTCTCACTTCAGTAGAGGATTCAAGGCATTGACTGACCTTAACGCGTACGTCGGGCTCGGGCGGCTCGGGCTCGCGGTCCCAGTTGACGGAGAAGTTGGGGCAGCTCTGGCACGTGATGGAGATGCGCACCGTGCGCAGCACCACCTCCGGCACCTGCCGACATCACCAACGTTATATTGGAAATATTTCATGTGGACTTCATATTCTGGGAAGATATGGCAGAAGAAAAAAGATTTTATATTACTTTTATAATTATTTGTTATAGACAAGCACCTATAGCTGATGTGTGTATATCTGAAAGTTCTTTAATAATTTTATGGCAGTGATGATAATTTTTTAGTTTGTAACCAGTTAACAAGTTGGTTTTTGAAGGAGTTAATTGAAGTGGCAAAAACAACCACTTCAGACAGTCTGTTCTAGTTGTAAACCACTCTGTTGCATAATAAGTGATGTGCAACCTTTTTACTAGACAGTCTTCTATTTATTTTCAATTGATGTCATTTGCCTGTACTTAGATTATCTTTAAGTTCATAAATGTTTCGTACAAGGGACAAGTCAGTATTAAGGTCACACTCACGTCGTATGTCCCCGCCCAGACTATCATCATACTCTTCCTGAACCACACCCCCTTGGGGTACAGATCGACGGTCCACTCTATAAGCTTGTCGTTGGTGACATCTGCTATCGAGGGCCTGGTGGAGAAGATGAACGTCCTCGTGTGGTAGCAGGGCAGCGAGTGGAAGCTGTCGACGGCGAGCACGCTGCCCCACGTGTCCTCGGTGTAGAAACGCGGCGTGAACAGCAGCCGCCCCGCGTCCGTCTGCTGCACCTCTGCTATGCGTTCGTACTGACCTGGGAATTTTGGTATATGTAATGATACAGGACATGAAACAGAAATGCATTGATAACTATAAAAGGAGAGGACAACATAGACACAGAATTGATGTAATATTACCACGTCACCGCAGATACTTAAGAATATATATTTTCTATCCCCTACTTTCTAAATACAGTCTGAAAATTTTATCCGATGGCGCCAGTAGGGACGAATGCATGTATTAATCATATCACTGATCATTTTATAATATTTTCATACTTATTTCGCTTTTATTTTACAATGATAACATTTTAAACCTACCAGACTGATAGCTCATAGCTATCGCCATCCGGTCCATGAAGAACTCCTTATGCTCTTGGGTTAAAGGGCACAACAGTAGTTTGGCAAGTTGGTTCGGACACATCATTGGAAACCTAAAACATTACAAATGCTAATATTATCATTCAAAAATGTTTCCCATACCTTGGTTGTATCGGTGTGAAGAGTTATGTAAAGTTCTGAAAAGTTGTGAAAAGAAACAAGCATTACCTTACATTGGAGAAGGCAGCTACGACTAGAGAATCCAAGTGTACCTTTCTCTCTTCCTCACTAAGATCACTGGCATTTATCCTCTCGCGCTGCTTGTCCAGCCAGCGGACTACAAAACTGTACAAAAGAACCATATACATTTATTTTTAAAAGAAATCCTATAGTCATACACTATTTAAAACTTAAGTCACAATAAATAAGATGAACATTAGGCAGCATGGTCCATGCCTACCTAAAAGTTTTCCCTTCTACAGTGCAATTTATTTTTCACTGTTAAACAACAAACAGATCAGTATGGCTCAATATAATAATGCCTTCAATAGTCTTGGGATACTTACTGTAGTAGTTAGAAACCATCATTATCTGCATTAGCTATTCCTACTATATAATAATAAAAGCAATACTTGCAACAACTCACTGGTAAAGACTCATCTCATTGTGCAGCACCAGGTCACTCTGCTGTAACAGCAGTAACAGTGTGTCCCCTTCCAGCTCACCCAACTCAGCTTCAGACCACACCCACTCCACATTCCATTTTACAAAATTCTGGCAGGCCTGAAACATTTAAAAGTGATAAGTCTGTATGTTGATGGTTTGATGAACCAGACATCGAGTACACAAACATCTAAAAGATTAATTGTCACCATAAAGCATTTTATCATTCTGCTGTTGGACATGGGCCTGCTCATAAAAAGAAGCCATGAACTCATAAGGCTGTACTTTGCCTCACTGGCTGAGTGTGGGTTAGACAAAAGATTAAAAGATGGAAACCATCCACCAGAGGTTTAGTTTAATCCTAACAGCATTTAACTAGACTACATTTAGATGTATTCTAAGAATAAAGGCATCTGTTGGGCCTGTGGAGCACACTCTAGCAGCTTAACAAGGAATTGTGTTTTGGATTCTAGTCCCAAGCGAGTGTTTTGGAGTACTTAAAAAGGTAGTGATTAAGCCTACAATTAATATCACCATTTTTGTTTGACTTCGGTATAATATGAAGTCTAATACTACCTTAGCAACAGTGTTATGCCCACAAGCCATGGTGTATTGCATCCAAGATATGAGGCAGCCCCTCGTCGCCGCCTGCGCCATATGCTCCGACATGTACTCAAGGCATAAAGTCACTAAATCCTGCAAATTGTAGCAACACAATTAATTTAATGTTTGAAAACTTTCCCAATTAATAATCAAGTCAGTAAAATATTTTCAAACCACCCCAAAACTGGTGGATATCCTTTAACTGATAAAGACAACAACCCATAATAAAAAATGTGTGGCAAATGCAAGCAATATCTCTTAAAAAAAATCTGATTGTTGAAATTGTTTTTCAGAATGAGAAGTTAATAATTATGCTGGCAGCATAGGTTAACAGTTTAAAGACTTCCTAAAAAACATTACATAAATAGAAGTTTTTTCACAATATTTTGCTTCAATAGTATAGATAATGAAATTTAAAATTAAACAGTCATATATTTTTTTTATTCACTACTACTTGGATATCAAGCTGTTGTAATTAATGATAATTAAACTACATTACTCTGCCAATCCATAATGGAGAAGTGAGATGGATTATGATCCAGGCAACTAGCAAGTGCGGAAGAAGCCTGTGCCCAGAAGTGGGAAGAAAAGTGGGTTGCAGAGAAATAACATAAAGCATACCTTAACATTATATTTGTCAGCTAGAGATAACACTGGAAGGACAGTCTGATGTGATATCTTGATTTGACCTGTGTAGAAGTATCTGAAAAAGGCCACAATGTAATGAATATCATGATTATAAAAAAATTATAACATCACAGTTGTGTTCCCCAAAGGGGCAAGCAGATGACTGTAATTGACTCCCACAATTTACCAGATATGTTTTATTTCTTATCATGAAATAGCGGAATCTATTGCCATATGCTTGGAACCAATTCATACTTCAAGCAAATACTAGCGATTCTTAGATAGAAAAACCCGATAGAACCTGATCTAGGGTCAAACCAAGGACCTCTCGATCAGTGGTCGCTATACACACAGAAAACTTAACTAATAACATCAAATAAAAAATTTACTTATTAATAATAATAATAACATTAATTAATCACATTAATATAATTTTGCCTACCCCATGAGGGACTTAGAATGAAGGTATGTATATGTACACCATATAGTTTTGTATTCCTGGTGTGTAGCTCTTCTGATTTTGCCCTATTTTGATATACAACTAACCATCTAGTGGCCCATTCACAGCTTTAAAAGGAAATATGCTTACTTCAGAAAGTGTGGAAACACTGCAGCAGCATTTGGTGTTTCTTGCAATACCACTCGGCTCTCCCGCCACTCTGACCACTCGCGATTCATCAGCATTATCTGTTTTAAAAGTGATGGTGAAATCATTATATAAAATTAAAACATACACAATTTTTTAATTTTATATAATAATTTCTACATAAGATTAACATCTGCAAAACAATCTGGTTTAATAGGTACACAAACTACACTTTAACATAAGATAATACAGGTGTACAAAAAACATCTAGAAAAACAACTAGAAGTTGCCAAGTGCACATCCCTGAACATGTACGGTATTGGGGCGCAACATGTAGTCGTCTATACCATACTGTATATTCAAAGTGTGGAACATTGCAAAATAACTTAAAGTATTTAAAAATGAATTCAGTATGATGCGAATTTGATACATAGAATATATCCATAAGTATGGTGAACTAAATTAGGTGTAGCATTTTCACCTTCTATCTTTAGTGTTTGGTTTTATTTGGTGGATCAGTTTAGTGTTATTAAGGGTATCTCTCCCGAGTTACAGTGATAGAGGAATAGTTGATGTAGTATGTCCAAACAAAAATTGCTTCAACACTTGAACTAATGTAGTCTAATGTCTAGTTCTAATGAAGTCAGATTATTAACTGACTTCAAAACTTAATAACCACTTTTCAAATTTATTATTCTCTACTCATGTAACATCTGGTAACAATTCGCTCCTCCAACACTATGACATATCCACAACAAGACTGAAATAAGTTATTCTTCTAAAGCTGGTGGAATACCTTGGTGACAGTACCTGAAACACTTCACTACTGGCACACAGTATCAGTCTGTGTGCTGGATAGCTCACACCGGCCACTTCCAGTACAAGGTCACTCATCAGTTGTTCTGCATACAAAGTTGCTATCTTGAGTAGCACACTCTTTGAATTATCCACCTAAAACAAAGAGTTTTTTATTATTTTATCTTAGCTCACAAAATACATATAGCAATTAAATAATAATTTATAACAAGTGAAAGATCTAAAGCACTAATAAAATTTCATAATAAATAATGATATGATAAATGTAAAAAAGACAATTAGTAACTAACTGAAAACAGCTTTTCAGCTGAAATTGAAAAAGTAACCCAATATTTGTAAACCCTCTCATCTAGGTTTGCCCTAGCTTCACACAAGATTACTACATCAAGTTTGACGGTGTGAGAAGCTGTACTTTGATCCCAACCCACAAACCCAGTGTTGGGATTACGGGCATAGCCCCTCAGCGAAAGCATTACCCAGTAATGATTGAGACAGTTTGATGATGTTATTTATTTATTCTTCATTACCCAACAAGTGTCCAGCACTGGACTGCAATGGGCTGATGATGCTGAAGTATCAGTTTAAATATCTGACAAGAAGACACTCTGAATTCATAAGTAGCATAAATGTATCATAAACATATTTATATCAAAAATAAGTTATCAGCACCCTAAGACCATTGCAGGACGTAGGGCTGCCCTGAGAGGTTTTTGCCTATAATCTCCTTGCTGGTGATATACAGTAGAACCTCTATAAGTCAAACTTCAAGGGAGACAACAAAAAATTCAAGTTATAGAGTTTTCGACTTATGGAGGTTTTTGACTTAGGCATATTTTGATATAGAGGTAGGGATTCATTCTTACTAATTTTGAGTTAGAGAGATGAAATAAATAACAATTCAACTTAAAAAGGTAACAAACATATTTTAATTTATTATTAATCAACAATTTTTATTATTTCAAAAATATCCTTAAGACATAAAAATAAAAAAGCAAACATGTGTTAAGGTGAGTCTTAAATTCCTGAAGTGATAAACCTATTTATTGTATACTACCAAATTGTTTTCTAACACACACTTGTATTTACAATGGTGGAAAATTCTTGAAATCGGTTGAGTTGAAATGTTGTATAACATAATAAAACATTGCCATATTCTAAATACAGAGATCGATTTTAATTTTTCGAGT
Source organism: Jemadia pseudognetus (assembly GCA_018244755.1). NCBI lineage: Eukaryota > Metazoa > Arthropoda > Insecta > Lepidoptera > Hesperiidae > Jemadia > Jemadia pseudognetus. The sequence continues at coordinate 4,123 of DWTO01003510.1, read as the reverse complement.
TAAAGAGGGAAATTATGTACCAAAATGGCTTGCAGGGACTCACTGAATATTTTGACTTATAGAGGTTTGAGATTTTGAGTAATGGAGGTTTTAGGGCTTGAAGGGAAAGGAACAAATCATTTTTTGAGTTAGGGAGGTTTCCAACTCATCAAGGTTCACCTTAGAGGTTCTACTGTATATGTATTTCGAACCTACTTAAGTGAATATGATGGAAATAACAATGAATTCCATAAAACTAAATAAAACCAAAGTTCTTTTATTTGCATATTCCCCGGTCATTTTCAGGAACGGTTACAAATTTAGAACTATAGATATATTTGATAACATAACATCACACCTATAATCTCCGAAGAGGTAAGCAGAAGAGTGCAGTACACTCCCATGTTTTACTATGAGTTATATTTACATCCCAATATGGAATAGGTAGTGAACCTATTGTCATATGCCGGGCACTAATCTAAGTTAGTAAAATCCAACTGCCCCTGAACAGGAATTTGAACTTAAGACCACTGATTGCATGTCGCGCTAGCAATCAACATGATCAATGAGGCAGTCAAATTTGATAGTGCAATTAAATTTAAAGTGCATATCTCAAAATTACATGCTATTCAAAATGATGTATGCCAGATTACACCTCAGTCAAATATCCATTAAAATGTTACCTATGGTCAACATTGTTTATTTCATGCGTGAAACAAACTTTATGCCACAACGCAAGGTAAACATTTTTAGGATAAGCTAAGTCGATATTTACTTCAAGGCTTTTAACACCATCGTCTTCCTCTTGAGTCTTAGGTGCACTTGACGATGCTGACGGCAAGTCTTTTGCGGGATGACTCATCTTCGGGTGATTATAATTACATTTTATTCAGAAAATATATAATTTTAATTTCCATTAAGTGTAAACGAAAATAATCAACGAATTAGATGCATAATGGATCGTCACTGACATTGACAATTAATAATACACGTCAAAATTGATGTATTGTAATATTTGTAATGCAAATATCCACTCTAATCCAAGCTATTCCTACAATATATTATATTAAGTGTTAATAAGATACGCAAAATGCTGCGGTAACATTTAGTTTGTAATGTTTATTTTGTATTCAGTGACCATTACTTTCAATCAATAAAACAGCCTTGTATTTTTTTACTTGCACTTGTAAATGCTACATTGGGCACAAAGTCTTGTTGCTAGCTTTCCATTTGGCTTTAATATTATTAATGTTTTTGTACGTTAAAAAAATTGTTAATAATCATCTACTAATTAATCCAAAGTCCTTCGAATTATAACTATTTGACACTGGATCAATAATAATGCATGATGTTACTGTTAATATCAAAAATCGAGTTAGAAATATAATAAACTATGATTAAGTTTGCTCATTTGCACACTTATCTAATAAGCGCCTTTTACCATATTTGATTTATGTTGTATTTGAATGGAAATAAAGGTCAATAACACCTTAAGAATCTGAACGCAAATTGTCACATATCTACATGTATCCAAATTTTTATCGATTTTTGTATGGCTACCTACTTGTACAGCTGTCAAATGTACACACGTTTTCTTGGCGTTGTTTGTCGTCCGGCGTTACATTTTTTTAAAGTTTATCTTTTATTTCGGCTGTTGTGATGTAAAATGTAACGTGGGACTCTCGTCCGATGCCAATGAATAAGTTTTTTACCGATTTTGTGAGTATTTCAATACCTTTTCATCTAATAATTCGAATAGCTTGTTTGACTCTGTCATCTATTTTATCGATGACTTGATTATTTTTTATTCCGCACTATACAATTGTATGGAATAGGTAATGCCTATTAAATTGTATTATTATTTTTGTATCTGAAACATTATTTTTGTTTTAAAGGCTCCTGTTTAATCTTATGTGATTTTGTTCCAAGGCCGTCCGCGTCTTAAATATATTCGATCTATCTAATGCATTTTTGTATACAGACAGGGTCATGTATAGTACATTAGTCTTTTTTCTTTTCGAGTTGTTCAGTCGATCGATAAGCGTCATCATATCCGGAATTAATTCTTTATGATACACTTTGACCTGGATGTCGTTATATTTAGTATGTTTAATGTATCTTCACTAAATTAACAGTTCATATTATATCTTGTGTATCCCTTCAGTTGTAATTCATAGTTAAACACAAGTAAGTTTTTAGAATATTTCCTGTTCACATTTTTATAATTTTTTTGTGCTCTGATAATTTTTTATTTGTGAAAAACAATATATGGAAATGATGTGAAATTAAAATTGTGAGTATATTTACCATGTTGGCATTAAAATACTTCAATTGTAACATTGCACTAAAATTTATGATTTGTTCATTTTATTTGTGTGTTAGAACAATTCTTTTAGAAAACGACATTCTATCAGTAATCCCTGAAGAGTTGGGCAGAGCACTGTAGTATATTCTCACATTTCACCAGTTATGTGTACCTTCCACTATGGATAGGTGGTAAGCCTATTGTAATACACCACACACAAAAAAATAGAGACTGCCACAATTAGAAATTGTTACTAGAAAATCTAAGTTTGAAAAATCCAACAGTACTTGGGGAATCCAGTAGGAAAGTAGGAATCCAAACCAGTATTTGTTGATCAGCAGTCACAATGAACCGCTTGACCCACAAGGTAGTCACAATTCTTTATATTTGTTCTTATTTAAGCAGTAAGTAAGCATAGAATTACATTATTTTTAATATAAATTAAAAAAATTAGATACCTTCTAGATAGCAAAAATACCATAATCATTAACATCAAAATAATTAATTTGTGAAATCAATTTTTGATCAAAATTAAATGATGCTAATAGAGAGAAGTAGTGGTAGCCTTATTCATTTGAAATGCAGCTTCTAACTCCGGAGTCCTAGTTTGTAAACCTGCTGCACACCTCTTTAAAATATGTGCATTTAAGTTACTATATCACTTATTATAATGGTGGAGGAAAATATTGTAGGGAAACCTGTACACCTTGGAGTTCATAAACTAATAAGTGTTCTCTAAAAGGTGTGTGAAGTCTGCGAACTGCACTTGCCCAGTAGACACCCGTGTTCCAACAGCGGAATCATAAAAAGGTCAAAAAAATGCTATAAAACCTGTTATCCCATTATTTATAATTATTTATTGATTAATTCTTTATCACTTTCTAAATTGACTGAAACTTAATTCCTATTGGGCAGTGATCAGTAAACCCTCAGTGATAATGAGAGCTTAGGGCAGGTGACATAAAACAGTGGATTAATATAGTAAAAATATAAATTACATATCTGCAAAAATTAATACTTTAAGTACTATATTTGGTATGTCTAAGTTTTTAAATTATGCTGTGTTTGTCATACTTGTAATTAAAATTACATTAAGGAAAGCATTATGGACGCAAATATTGTGTTTATAATGTATTGGGCACACAGTAAAATCAATCCAATTTTAGACAAGATGGTGATTTTTTGTTACTTTCACATATTTTGCAAGCAATACCTATGGGTATTTTTTGTAAATAAGATGCAGAATTTGTATTTTTATTGTCAAGTCTGCGAAATTTGTTTTAAAAATTGTGATCCCAGCAAAAATATATATACCTAAATTAACGTGATACTGCAAATACAGCACTCCTTTCAATATTGACACAATAAATTTAAAGAAAATTCATGAAACATGGAAGTGTACTACACTTCCGAGTGCCTACTTCAGCAGGGATTATAGTTGTAATGTTAAATTTTTAGAATGAAACACACTTTATGAAAATCAAGCAATACTTGTTGAAAATAGTATTATTGCCATGTAAAAGTACTTGTATTGATCATACTCAGTTTTTTAAAAGTATAGTAATAATATTGTTATCTAGTTTTGTTATTAGTATTAAAGTATAGTAATAGTAAAGCATAGTATAGTAAAGCATGCAGACAGCAGTTACTAACGGTCACTGCTGGCCATAGACCATTCCAACAATAACAATGTTAGTTTCATTAAGTTGATTAGTATAATGTTAGTGTGAATTTGTCTGGTATTAGTTATCATCTGTCTTATTATGGAGGAGGCGCGGCAGGTCTGTAAGGATAGAGCTATTTGGCACTCGGTGCTCTCTGCCTACCCCGCAAGGGACC